>JASPKP010004702.1:7500-10000 GCA_030674155.1 Stramonita haemastoma | reverse complement strand
TTTGTTTTCAATCCCGACCTCTTTTCAGTTCATTCTGGGTGCTGTTAAGACTCGAACTAAAAGGCCTATGAGTATGGCTTAAAGATAAGAATCAGAGACCTGTAGGCTTCAGTACTCAGCTATTATGTTCTAGTTCTTAACATACATACATACATACATACATACATACATACATACATACATACATACATACATACATACATACATACATACATACATATATATATATATATATATATATATATATATATATATATATATATATATATATATATATATTATATATATATGTGTGTGTGTGTGTGTGTGTGTGTGTGTGTGTGTGTGTGTGGTGTGTGTGTGTGTATACATATATATTATATATGTATGTATGTATGTATGTATGTATGTATGTATGTATGTATGTATGTATGTATGTATGTATGTATGTATGTATGTATGTATATATATGTGTGTGTGTGTGTGTATGTGTGTGTGTGTGTGTGTGTGTGTGTGTGTGTGTGTGTGTGTGTGTTCGTGTGTGTGTGTGTGTGTGTGTGCGTGTGTGTGTGTGTGTGTGTGTGTATGTGTGTAAGCTGCCTTGATTCGATCATTTGGCTTTAGCTCGCTTTGATTTTGATAGACTGTGCTGGGCTGAGATGGGTTGACCTGCACTTGGGTTGACTTTGTCTGGTTGGCTTGGGTTGGTTTTGGTTTGCTTGGATGGTTTGGTTTGGCTTGGCTTCGTTTGTCTTGGCCTGGTTTGGTTTGGTTTGGCTTGGCTTGGTTTGACTTAGATTGACTTTGTTTGACTTAGTTTGACTTAGTTTTTCTTGGTTTGGTTTGGTTTGGCTTGGCTGGGCTTGGCTGGGCTGGGCTGGGCTGGGCTTGGATGGGTTTGGCTTGGCTTGGCTTGGTGTGGCTAGTTTTGGCTGGGCTGAGCTTGGTTTGACTTGGCTTGGCTTGACTTGGCTATGCTTAGCTTGGTGTGGCTAGGTTTTGCTGCGCCAGGCTGCGGTATGCAAAATGATCTTCACTTTGTATGGATGTATATTTTTGTATTTTACTTTGGGCTGGCTTTTCTTCTCTTTTTTTTGTTATATATGTCTGAGAACATGTGTGCTATGTCATCTGGTCATCAGGCTTGCTCCCTTTTCAACATTTTATCAATTCTATCTCTCTGAAAAGACTTCTATTCCACTGTTCTGGCTTGGAGCCAAAGGAGACTGTAACAGAGATTCATCACACTATATACCTCGTGAGTGTTTTTCTTGAATCTCGTGTCCTAATCAGCTTCGTCTATCTTTCTCCTCACCTCTCTCCTCCTCCCCCTCCTTTCTTGCATTCTTCATCCCACTCTCTCTCTCTCTCTCTGAGGAATGTTATCTTCGTTGATCGAATGTCTGAAGTGAATGTCGACATTGTATATGAATGAGGGGGGCAGGATAATCTTGTGGTTAGAGCGTTATGTTCGTAATCTGAAGACGCGGATTCGAGCCACTGCCGAGTCTCCCCTTCAAGGGCATTTTTTTCCCCTGGAGTTAGCATCAGTACCAACTCCGCTCCCATAAAAGTCCTTTGGATGAGACTATAAATCGAGTTACCGTGTGCGAACGTAAGCAAATCACCTTACGGATGCGTTAAAACCTGCTCTGCTTTTCAGAATAATAAGCAATTGCTTGTAAATAGAAACGGATGATATATTTTATTAAAACACCCATGTTCGGTGGTCAAAGGCAAGTCAAATTCTTGATTAAAAAAACTATTTAAGTGCATAGGAGGATTAAGACATCATACTCGAGGTCGCAATAGGCAAAAATTATCTCACGCGTAAAATCTCACCGCTGGTGAACCTCCAAGCAAAGGAAAGGATAAAAAACGATTTTTAAGGCGTAATCCGTTTTGGATTATATCTAAGCATCTAATAACAGCCAGCCTTCCTCGCCAGAATGACAGATTGAGGAGAGAAGAGAGACCAGGAGAGACAGACAGACAGACAGACAGACAGACAGACAGACAGACAAATAAACAGAGAGACAACCCGTGACACAGGCCAGACAGATAGACAGACAGACAGACAGACAGAGACAGATAAATAGACAGAGAGACAAACCGTGACATATGCAAAAAAAACAGTGCTTGCAATGGCAGTGGAAGGAGTGGGCATAAAAGTAAAGGAGAAAATGGTAAAAGAAAGGGGTGATGGACAAGAAATACATGTGTGTAAAAGGACGCAGATGTCACACACACACACACACACACACACACACACACACACACACACACACACACACACCACAACGCACGCACGCACGCACGCACGCACGCATGCACGCACACACATATTCAACGACAACAAAAACAACATCAAACAAAAACAATAAAGAGACAGACAGACAGACAGACAGACAGACAGACAGACAGACAGACAGACAGACAGACAGACAGACAGACAGACTGACAGACAGACAGACAGACAGTCAAACAGACAGACATACAGACAGAGACAGAAACAGAGGTA
>JASPKP010004702.1:0-2500 GCA_030674155.1 Stramonita haemastoma | reverse complement strand
CAATTGATCAATTGATCTCTCTCTCTCTCTCTCTCTCTCTCTCTCTCTCTCTCTCTCTCTCTCTCTCTCTCTCTCTCTCTCTCTCTCTCTGTGCGCGCGCGCGCGCGCGCGCGCGCGTGTGTGTGTGTGTGTGTGTGTGTGTGTGTGTGTGTGTGTGTGTGTGTGTGTGGTGTGTGTGTGTAAGTGTGTAAGTGTGTAAGTGTGTGTGTGTGTGTGTTGTTGTGTGTCCCCGTTTGCCTGTCTGTAGCTCTCTCTCTCTCTCTCTCTCTCTCTCTCTCTTCTCTCTCTCTCTCTCTCTCTCTCTCTCTCTCTCTCTCTCTCCCTCTCTCTCTCTCTCTCTCACACACACACACACACACACACACACACACACACACACACACACACACACACACACACACACACACACAACACTCACACACACACAAACACACACGCGCGCGCGCGCGCTACACACACGCACACGTGCCTCACATCTGAAATATGTCTCTATTTCACACAAGCAAAGAGTAGGGTATGGCAGGTGGAAATTTACACGAGTCATTGCACTGGGACAATACTGCCACCACTTGTATTCTTGCTGTTTATAGCCCTTCCCACTCCTAAGGCTGTAGGTATCACAGTTAACACTGTGTTGAAGACATAATAATAATAATAATAATAATAATAATAATAATAATAATAATAATAATAATAATAATAATATAATAATAATAATAATAATGTCAATGATAATGATAATGTCAATAAAAAATAATAAATGATTGACAGTTATTATTGTTATTATTATTATTATTATTATTATTATTATTATCAATTATCATTATCATTACAATGCTTCACAAGAGGCTAGCTTTCAGCTTCCTTAGAGCCAGTGTCGTACGTAATCATAGCCAACGAAGTGGCCTGCCTTTTTTCAAGAATTAAAACCAAATGGCCGAGGGATTATAATGCATGAAACATCAACTTCACCGATTCTCTGTGAAGAAGTATTTACACCTCTTTCATCATGTGTTTGTATCCAAGTTGGGGGCGGGGTAGCCTGGTGGTTACAGCGTTGCCCTCGTGATTTGACGGCCTGGGGTCCAGCCACCACGGAGGCACCGTTTTAAAGAAGTTTACTCTGGGGCTGATATTAATACTGACTCCACTTCCCCCTAAAAGTCCTTCAGATGAGACAATAAACCGCAGCCCCATGTTATGTGTCAACACACACAGAACCTCTTCCATACACGTTAAAAACCAGCTCCACCTGTCGGGAAACATGGGCTGTTTCGTGCTGGTAGAAATGGATTTTTTGTTGTTGTTGTTTTTAAACGCATGCACACTGGTGTCGTGTCAGACATCATTCCTGAAGTCAGAATGCGGCTACCTTAATAGTTGGCATAAACGGTCGTAAATACAGAATCTCACCATGTTAAACCTGGGAGCTCTCTATCTGAGAAACAAACCAAAAAAAACTGTCTTTATATCCAATCTCCTGGAGGTTTGTTCCTAAAGGTCGAGTAACGGTAATTCATTATTTGCAAGCCACGCACAAGGGGATACCATTACACCTTTAATCAGACAGGTGTGCAAACGGTCAGAGTGACCAGAGGAGTGGATGGTTTGATTTGATTTCCCAACATTTTCTGCCTTTGTTCGTTCATTTTCCATAGAGACTCTGGAAGCGTTTCTGTCAATATCTAAGTGGATATGGAAATAAAGATGTCAGTTCTACTGTTCACACACTTCTTTCCACAATCTTTTACAGAGAACTGGTTCTGTGATTTAAAAAAGACATGGATGTCAGACATACTCGGTTCGAACTTATATCACAGCATACACCTATATAATCAAAGAACCTTTTCAATCCTTGAATGCACAGACCTTAAATCGGAAAAACTCTACTGCCACGTAAACAACAAACAACTTCCTTAAAATTACATGACAAATTCGCATCCAGTTTCCTTGCAATCAAAGAATCGAACAGTGCGTTAGCCTATATGAAATGTCCTCTGTAATGACTTTTATTAATTTGCAAGTCCGGTCAGCAACTTGTTTCCTAGAATCTGGCCACCACGGCCTGAGAGCTGATTGCTGATTGCTGTCGGGAATGATGATGTCACAGAGGTCAGTGACCGGTCAGCTGCCTGCCCTTGTCATTACCAGGAGGGCCGGAACAGGGCAGGACATCTTGAGGTAACACGGGTTATACGCTAGATTGCTTGCTTTCTTTCTGTAATCTCTCAGTCTTTTGTCTGTCTTGTCTGCCTGTCTGATTGTTTGTCTGTTTGTCTGCCAGTCTGACTGTTTGTCTGTGTCTGAATGACTGTGTTTATCTGTCTGTCTCTTATGTATATGTGTAGGCCTACATACATATATAAATGAAAACACCTCTCTCTCTCTCTCTCTCTCTCTCTCTCTCTCTCTCTCTCTCTCTCTCTTCTCTCTCTCTCTCTCTCTCTCTCTCTCTCTCTCTCTTGCAAATGTGTCCTCCAGTGCACATTTAAGCCTAGCA
>JASPKP010004701.1:0-17154 GCA_030674155.1 Stramonita haemastoma | reverse complement strand
CATCAACACTGGCGCACGCACGCACGCACCCCTTGCAAACCCCAATTTGCAGCATGCTTTGTTGAGAAAAGGGGGAAAATTTCCCACTAAAAAAACAGGAACTTGGTTATACCAGGGCCGACGTTTTGAGGGGCCCACGCACGCCGTTTGCAAACACCACACAAACACACACCACACACACAAAACCACCACACTCTCACACCCACATACCGTGACAGCCCCAAGCACACATACCCCCACACATCCCATAAAGGGGGAGGGCATGCACACACGCAAACGAAACGCACCCCACCCCTACCCACTCACATAATTTACGTGCACATGCCCCCAAACACCACCCTTTAACATGAATTTGGGTTTACAGGCACACACGAAAGCACGTACGCACGCACGCACCACACTTACCAAAATTATACACGCACACGCACGCCGCGTGCACAAAAAAAAAAACCACCACGCACAAACAACCAAGGCCCCCAAAAATATTTCATGTTTTTTTTAAAAAGTAGGGGACCATGTATGTTTGGGCCTTTATAGATATATTTTTCCATCGCCCCCCCCATAAAAAGTCTTTTGAAAAAAGTTTATACCCCCCTTACCAAACCCCCAAAAAACCTCCCAAAAAAAACCAAAAAAACCCCCGGGCAGACAAAGGGACGTGTAAAAAAAGGGACGGGGGCACACCATAAAGTATGAAAAAACCGGGCCGGGTTGTGATCGATTTTGGGGAAATGTGAAGAATGCACAATGCCCTTGGCTGCTAAAGTTTTTCTGGGCATCTGAAAAAGTTTTTTGAGCATCTACCAGACAATCACTCTGGAAGAGGTCCTTGGGGTTTCAAAGGATTCCCTTGGGAACAAAATCGTCTCTGCTCCCGACGGGGACCCATTTGAAAATCTTTTTTTTGTGGTTTAAAATTAGAAATTGGTTTGCAGGGTTTTGGTTTAATGTCCTCATTGGCGTTAGACAGGGTTTATGTTTTTTGGTTTTTTTTCCCTTTTTTGGCCCATGTCTTTCGCTTTCCCCTGAACCCCTTTCGTTTTTTGGGATTTCAAAACTTTTTAAAATAAAGGGAGAAGCCCTTCTCAAAATTAGCCCTTTAAATTTTTTAATTTTGTTTTTTATTGTAAAAAAGTTTTTAATCCCTTTTTCAAGTTTTGACCCTGGGGAGTTCATTACCAAAAAAGGACAAATTTTGTTGCATGACGGCAAGTGAAAGCCCCCGGAATTTTTTACAACCCAAAGTGAAAATTTTTCCCGTTTGGGTTTTAAAACCATTTATCCAAAAAAAATTTTTGGTTAAAGAAGGATCCTTTATTTTTGGTTGTTTTGCTAGGCATTTGGGAAATGAGTTGACCTTTAAGAAAAAATTTAGGAAAAATTTTTTAATTGTTTTTTTTGGGGGGGAAAAGCAGATGTTTCAAAGTAAATTTTTATTATAAAAGTTTGGGAAATAGGGGTTTGCAAGATTGATTAGGGATATAAAATGATGAAAAATGTTTTCCTTGTGCAAAATTTTCAGTGTTTTCATTAAATTTATTTAACCCCCTTTGGTTTTGCCAATTTTTTCTTTAAAACCCCCTTTTCGGGTTTTTAAAACCCAAAAATGAAAATAAACCCCACCCAAAAACTCATCCCATTTCTTAAAAAATGGCAAGAAAATTGGGGTGGGGGCTCTTGTTTTTTAAAAAAAATACGGGGCCTTTGTCCCTTTAGGGGCCCCCAATTTTTCCCAAGCAAATTTTTTTCAACCCCAACAAAAAAAAAATAAAAAATGTAAAAAACCCAAAAGATAAGTAGTTGAAAGGTGATTCGATGAAATTTATAAAGGAAAAATTTTTAAATTTGGGGAATCACAAATGCAGCCCCGGGATTTTCCCCCAAATTTTTAAGACAGTTCCTTTTCCGTGTTATCCCTTTCAAATTATTTAAAATTTTTGGAATTTTGAGTTGATTTTAAAAACCCCCAACCCTTTTTAAGTGATTTTGACCCAGCCCTTTTTTCCTTTCCCTGTGGGGGTTTTCTTTCCCCTTTTTTTTGTTTTTTGGTTTCCCCCTTTGGTTTGGGATTGGGGGGGAAGCTTTAAAAAACGGAAAATTTTGAAAAAAGGGGTTAACAAAATTTAAAAAAACGGGAAAATTTTGATTATGTAGCATCGGTTTGGTCTAGGGGGAAACCCCCACCCCTTTGCCTAAAAAGCAAAAAGGTCCTGGTGGGAAAGTTCATGCGGGGGTTTTGGGTTCCCCTTTTTAGGCCCCAAAAATTTTTCCCCAACCATTTTTTGGGCCTTGAAATGGTGGTCTGGGTGAATTTTTTTGGGAAATGAGGACGAAAAAAACTGATTTTTCCCGGGGTTAAAATTATTTTATTTTTTTTAAAAGGCCATAAAAAAACCCTACGGCAAAAAAATGAAATTTTGGCCCCAGGCAAATTCTGTGAAAAAGCCAATTGACAAGAAAAGAAAAAAAAAACTTTTAATGGGGGGGACGTTTGTTTCTTGTGGGGGACACGCTTTCCTGTGGGGGGCACCCCCTTATTTCCGCACAAAAAAATTGCCATAAATTTTGAAGTGGGGGTAAAATAGAAAAAATAGCCCTTTTAAAAAATAAACTGGTTTTTTAAAATTCCCTATATCTAAACCCATTTTTTTTGTTTTAAGCTTTCCCTTGGTTTTTTAAAAGTGTGGGTTGCAAAAAAGGGAGTTTTACCTTTTTTTTGGGAAAATTTTAATTTTGATCTTTTAAAATAAATTTTTTTATCATCCCAGGGAAATTTCTGGGGAAAGCAAGGATTTTCAAAGGGCCCATTTTTTAGAAACAATAACGGGGGTTTTGGGCTTTTTTACTAAAGAAAGAAGAAGGCTTTGGGGTTTCTGTGTAATTTTTAAGGGGTGGCATGGCTGAACCCCCTTAAAAACTTTTTTTCAGTGCTTCGTTTAAAAACCCATTTTTTAAATTTTTTTTTTACAAGAAAAAAATTTTTAAAAAAGGAAATTAAAAACTTTTTTTTGGGAAAAAAAAAATTTTATTTTTGGGACGAACCCTTTAAAAACACAGCCCCCAACTACGAAAACTGAATTGATTTAAAGGGGTTTTGGTCAAAAATAGTTGCCACCCCCAAATTCTTTAAATTGGAGTTTTTAGTGGGTGCAACCTTTTTTTAATTTCAAAATTGGGGGGGGAAAGAAGGGGACAAAAAGAAACGAAAGGGACAATAAGCCCCCTTTTAGTTCAGGACTCCGTGGCCGGGCACCCCAATTCTTTGAGGTTTTGGCCCTTTTTTAAAAGTTACTTTGAAATTTATTAACCCGTCGGGAAAAACAATTATCAAAACCCCGTTTTTAGAGGTTAGGGAAAAGATAACCTTTTTGGCCAAAAAATTTTTTTTTAGGGTCTTGATGTATCTTTTTCCCGAAGTAAAAAGGCCCCAAATTTTAATAGTATATAAAAAAACTATTTATTATTCTTGTGGTGTGTATGTTTTATGTATGTTTTTGTGTTTTGGGGGGTGTGTGGGTGTGTGTGTGTGGTGTGTGTGGGGGTGTGTTGTGTTTTTGGTGTTTTGTTTTTTACTTTTTTAATGTATGCTTTGGGTTTGTATGTGAGAAAGGATGCAACCCCGGGTCGTTTTGTGGGGGGGGGGGGGGGGGGGGGTAAAAGGGGGGGGGGGGGAACAAGGGAAAAAGGAAGGAGAATGGGGGGTTTAAAAATGGGGGAAAAAACAAACAGGAAGCTTGGGGTGGTTTTCAAGGTCGCATTTTTCAAAAAAAAACCAAAACCTCGAAAGTCCCCCGTATTAACCGGGTTTTACAAGTAATGCTTTTTGTTTTGTTTGTTTTTTCCCTTTCCGTTTCTTGTTGGTAGTCCTTTTTCCCAGTCATTTCAGTCAGTGGGCTATTTGGAGTTTTTTTTTTTAGTTTGTGACTTTTTTAAAAAAAGTAAGTTTTTTTTGCCCAGTTACCCTTATTTGGGTTGGGTTATTTTTTAACTAACAAAAAAAGTTAGTTGTTTGTTTGCTTGTAAGCGGGTTAGCGGGGTTAGTTAGTTGGGTGGATGAAACGGAAAAAAAAATGAGGGGGGGCAGGAAACAAATTTCATCGCCTTTTTCCTTTTAAAATTTTTGGGAATTGAATAGGCTTTTACTTCTTTAAATTTGTCTACTGTTTATTTTTCCCAATCATTTGTGAAAAAAAAGGTTTTGGGTTTGTCTTTTTTTTCCTTTGCCCCCTTTTGGGAACCACATGTTTTTAACCTTTAAAAAATGTTTTTGGGCTTTTGTATTGGGGGTCCCCAAATTTACAAGGGGTTTTTTTGTTGTTTTTTGTGGCGGGTTTTTAATCAAAGCATATCAGTTTTTTCCCCCTTTTAAGGGGGCCCCCCCAAAAAAAACGTTTGCAAAAAAAAAAAAAGGGCCCAAAAAATAATATCGAGGTTTACGTTGTCCTCCCTTTTTTTGCTTTTTGGGTTTTTTTTTTGTTTTTTTATTACAGTCTTTTTTTGTTGTTGCTTTGGGGGTTGGTGATGGTGGTCTTCTTCGACCCTTCTTCTTTTCTTCTGCTTCTTTTTTCGTCGTCGACGAGGGAAAATGATGAGGATGATGATGAGGGGATGATGATGATGATGATGATGATGATGTTGATGAAGGTGATGATGATGATGTTGGATAGGTAGAAGTAATGGGGGGCCGACCTTTCGATTCCCTCCCCCCAAAAAAACCGAAAGGTTAAAGGGAAAAAGAAAAAAAGGGGGCCCGTTGGGGGATGATAAATAGACAATTATTTTTAACCCAAAAGTGGGTTTGCTTTTTGCTGCCTTTTAATGCTTTTAATGCTTTTTGCTAAAAGCTTTTGGGGGGCCCCGTCCTATTGACAAAAAAAGGGTAGGTAGAAAATCTTTGGGTTAAACTTTCACATCAAATAGCAAATTTTTCTGCAAAAATTTCCCATTCAAAAAGATGTAAGGTTGGGGGAACTTTTTAAAACAGGAAAAAAGTAGTAAAGAGAAGGGTTTTTTTACACCCCCAAACACACACACACAAAACCCCACACACCAACCCCCAAACACACCCCAACACAACAACGCAAAACCAAAACCACCACCACACCCCACACACACACACAACAAAAAACATTTACAAAAAAAAATACAAAAAAATAACACAAAACCACCCCAACCATAAAATTAAATTTAAAATTGTTCCCATTTTTTTTTAAAAAGGGGTTTTTTTTTAAGTGCATTTTGGGCACGGGTTTGGAGGTAGTTCCCTGCCAATTTTTTCTTTTAAAGGGAATTTTTTTGGGAAATAGTATTTTACCCTTAAAATTTTTTTCCCATTCAGATATTTTTGGGAAAATTTGAAAAAAAAACCCTGTCCCGGGCCCAAAGGGCTAATCGGGGCCGGTGTTACCCCGGTTTTTTTTGGGCGTTTAAGGGGAAGGGAGAGTTTTAGTCTCCCCCCTGGTTTGGACCCCAAAGGTCTTTCGAAAGGGGGTTTCCCCCCAAACCAAGGTTTGGGTTTCCCCCTTTTACCCGGGTTTGGGGTGGGGAAAAAATTGCCTTTTAAAGTGCCTTTTAAAAGGGGGCCTAAAAACCCCCCTTTACCCGGGAAAGGGGGTTCAAACCCGCAACCCTTTAGATTCCCAAAATTCAACCCCCCTAACCCTAGCCCTACAGGGGTTGGGGCTGGGACATTTTTTGGGAAATTTTTAAAACAGCAAAAAAATTTGGGTAAAAAACAGGGGCACCTTTTGGGGGCCCTCGTTCCGGGGCCCAAAGGGCCCAAAGGGACCCAAAAAGAAAAAATTTTAAAGAAAATTTGGCAAATCGGCCGTAAAAAAAGTTTTTTGGTCACCCCTAAAATGCCTTTTTTAGGGAGCATTTGCAATTTTCCTTAAACTAAAAAAAATAAAAAAAACCAAAATTTAAAGAAACAACAAAGGCCCCAAAAAACACAAAACCACACACTTTAAAAACCCCCACCCCAAACGAACGCAGAAAATCGCACCCCCGGCACGAACGCAGCACCCCACGCACACCACACACAACACACACCAAAACACACAAAATTTAAAATTGTCTTTGAAATGTTATAAAAAGGTCTTTTTTCCCATAAATTTTGTTTTTGTGGGGGAAGGTTAAAATAAAAAAATTTGTGTTTTTAATTTTTTTCCCCTCTTTTAAAGATCTTTTGGGTTGGGGACTTGATTGCACGCCTTCCGGGTCCCCACGCACAAAAAAAACCACACTTCCCAAAAATAAACAATATCTGAACGAAATAATCCAGGGGCAAAAAATGAAATTGGTACAGCAAAAATTGCTTTTAGATAAGCTTTTTTTTTTGTTTGTTTTTTAAAAAGAAAAGCCCTTTAGGCGTTGGCTTTTTTCCCAAAGCCTAAATTAAAACCAGTAAAAAGTTTAAAAAGGAGTGATGGCAAAAAAAAGTTAAAAGGGGTCCAGGGCCCCTCAGAACTAATAAAAGGATTTTGGGGTTTTTGTACTTATTTAAACAAGAAGGAAAAAACAGAAACCCAAAAAGGGAGGGAAAGGGAAAAAAAAAGGGAAAAAAGGAAAAAAAAAAACCAAGACAGAAAATTTTTCAGACAAAAAAGAAAAAGCACAAACAGAAAAAAAATTTTCCAACGCCCAGAATTTTTTAGATTTTTTTGGCCCAGGGAAAACCCAAGAAAACCCGAAAGGGGGGGGGGGGGGGGGGGGGGGGGAATGGTTTTTGGTTTTTTAAATTTTCCTAAAAAAAACCAAAAAAAAGGAAAAAAAACAAAGCTTAGTTTGGAATTTTTTTAAAACCTTTGGGTTGGGGGGTTGGGGGGTTGGGGGTTGGGGGTTGGGTCGTGGTGGTGGTGGTTAGTAGGTTAATTTTGGTTAGTTTTTTGGGGGGGTTGGGTTGGGGGCCGGTTATTAGTTTTTGTGGTAGGGTGGTTTGGTATTTTTGGTCTTAAAAATTGAAGTGGGGAAAAGAAAAAGGGAAAAGAAAAAAAAGGGGGGGGGGAAAGGGGGGAGGGGGAAAAAAACCAAAAACCTTTTTAACAACCAAAAAAGGGGGGGGGAAAAGACAAAGGGAGGGGAAACAAAACAAAACACTTTCCCAACCAACAAAACGAAAAAAAAGACCGAACCCGGGGAAGGGGGCCCCCTCCCCGGAGGGAAAGGGGGGGGAAGGGCGGGTGGGGGTGGGGCCAAAAAACTCAAAATGAGGGGTTTTTTAAAAATTTTTTTTGGGGGGAATTTACTCAAAACTAAGGGTTGGTTTTTTCATTGGGGGTGTCCGGGGGGGGGCCCAAATTTGGGGTTGGGGAAAATTAGAGTTTTTAAAGGTCGGGGGGTAACGGGGGGGGGGGGTTTGGGGGTTTGGGGGGGGGACTGGGGGGGTGGGGGGGTGGGGGGGTGGGGGGGGTTGGCAGTGGGGGGCATGGGGGGTAGGGGCCCCCGGTTGTAATTTTTGATGGGGGGAGGGTTAAATTTTAACCCAAGGGGGGCGGGGTCCCTTCCGCGTTGGGTGGGGGGTATAGGGGGTTGGGTTTTTAAATTTTGGGGGTTTTAAGGGGGGTTTTAAAGGATGTTTACGTTCTCTTTTTGGGTTGGAAAACGTTTTTGTTAAACCGTCTTTGACGGGTTTTTTGGGTTTTCCCTAGGGGAAAGAATGGGGGGGGCGGGGGCCCGGGGGGGGGGCCAGCAGGGGCCGGGGGGCCTTGGGTTGGGCCCGGGGGGCGGGTTCTGCAACCCGGGGGATGTTGCAGGGGGGGACAAAAGGAGGGTTTGGCCCCCCCAAATTCTTAGTCGCGGACTTTTTTGGCCCCCTTTTGTCCCCCAATATTTTGGCCCCGGGTATTTTTCCACTGCCACTTTTGGGGCCCCTGTAGTCACTCCCCAAATTTATTTGGGGGCCCCCCTTTTGTGGGCCTCAAACTCAAAAACCCCGGTTAAGCCCCGGCCCCTGTTTGGGGGTTTTAGGCCCCCGGGGAACAAATTTAATTTTTAATTTTTTTAAGGAAATACAGTTTGAAAATTGGATACTTTTGCGGTACCCCCAAAACCTTCCCCGGGTTTTGTAGGAAATAACCTTCTTTTTTGGCCCCCTTTCAGCTTTTTTTTCCATCAACCCTTGGCGTCTTTTTTTGGGGGGGGTTCATGCCTTTTTTAAAAAAATTTTAAAAAAGGGGATAAATTTCCCCTTTAACCCGGTTGTTTTTCTTTTAAAAAAGTGGGTGTTATGAGCTTGGTAACCCAAATTTTTATCGAAAACCCGGTTTAAGGGAAAGGGCGTTTTTGCTTTTTAATGCCCTTTTTTTGTTTCCTTTTTTTCCCCCCTTTCCGTTTTGGGGGTGAAAATTTATGCCCCGCATGATAAAATACTGTTGAAAAAAACAATGAATTTTATAATCACCCCCAAACACTTCTTCCCCCAGTTTTGGGGGATTTCCCGGGGATCTGTACTTTTCAATGTGGCATCAAAAAGGGGAAAGGGTCTGTCTTGCCTGACACCGAAAGACAAAAAAAAAAAAAGGGCCCAATTTCAAAAAAATGTTTTAAAAACCCGGAGGAGGAAACGGGGAAAAACCAAAAAAAAGGCGGAAAAAAGAAAAAAACCCCAAAATGGGTTCCGGGGAAGTTTCCACCCTGGGGGGGGAAAAAAGGGGGGTTGTCCTTGCCCCTTGCTTCGGTTTGGGGGGTTGGGGTTTTCTGGTTTTCCTGGGGGGGGGCTGTTTTTCGCCCTTCTTGCTTAAATTTCCCCCTTGGTCCCTTCTTGGGGCCCGTTCCCCGGTTTCCCCTGGTTTTGAGGGGGGGTTCCGGGAACCCCAATTACGTTTTTTCCTTGGCCACTTTTGTTTGCCTTTTAAGGGCCCCCGGCGGGAAGGGCAAAGGGTTGAGGGCCCGGGGAAAAACAGAAGGAAGGGAGGGGGGAAGGGTGGGGGGGGGGAGGGGAGAGGGGGGGAGGGGGGACCGGGAAAGGGGGGGGGGAGGGGGGGAGGGGGAGAGCCGGGCAGGAAAAGAAAAAGAAAGAGAGAGGAAAAGGGGAGGGGGGAGAACGGGGAGAGAAAGAGAAGAGACAGAGAAAACCAGGGGGGAACAGAAGGGGGGCCCAGGGGGGAAAACCAGGGGCCCCGGAGTGAGAAGAGAAAAAGAGAAGAGAGAAAAAAGGGGGAACCAGGGAAAAAAAGGAAAGAGAAGAGAGAATATGTTTTTTTGGGTTTGGTTTTGTTTGGGGGGGGGGGTTCGTTTTTCATTTTTTCTTCATGCTTTTTTTTTTTTTTTTTTTTTTTAATTTTTTTTTTTTTTTTTTTTTTTTTTTTTTTTTTTTTAATTTTTTTTTTTTTTTTTTTTTTTACCATTTTTTTTTTTTTTTTATTTTTTTTTTTTGTTTTTTTTTTTTTTTTTTTTTTTTTTTTTTTTTTTTTTTTTTCAAATTTTTTTTTTTTTTTTTAATTTTTTTTTTTTTTGGGGGGGGGGGGGGGCTTTCCCTTTCGGGGGGGGGGGAAAGGTGTGGGGGGGGTTTTTGGGGGGGGTTAATTGGGGATGATTTTAAAAAACCTTGGGGAAATTAAAACAGGGAAAAAAGGATACGGGGGCCCGAAGGGCAACCCGGGAAAAAAGGGGGCGGGGGGGGGGGGTTCTTGGGGGGGGGGGGGGGGGAGGGGGGGGGGGGGGGGGGGGTTTGGGGGGGGGGGGGGGGGGGGGGGGCCGGCCCCGGGGGGGGGGGGGGGGGTCCCTTTGGCCGGGGGGGGGGGGGTAAGGGTTCGGGGGGGGGGGGATCCCCTGGGTTTTTTTCCAATTTAGCCGGGGGGGGGGGGGGGGGGGGGGGGGGGGATTTTGGGGGGGGGGTTATGGGGGGGGGGGGGGGAAGGGGGGGGGGGGGGGGAGGGGGGGGGGGTAATCCCTTACCAAAAAATGGGGGGGGGGGGGGTGGGGTGTAGGGGGGCCCTGGGTTTGGGGGGGGGGGGCCCATACTTGGGGGGGGGCCCTTCTTCCCCTCTCTTCCCTCTTCCCTCCCTACCCCCTTCTTCCATTTACCCCGGGGGGGGGGCGGGGGGGGGTGGGGGGGGGCGGGGGCGGCCGGGGGGGGGGGGGGTTTTTTCCTCCTTCTCCCTTTTTTTTCCCCCTTCCTCCTCCCTTTTTCTTTTTTTTTTTTTTCTTTTCATTGGGGGGGAAGGAAAAATGGGGTAAAGGGGGGGGTTTTTAAAATTTGAGAATTTGGGGGTTTTTGGGGGGGACAAAAAACCAAAAAAAAACCCCTTTCCCCTATTTAAAGCCAAAAAAAAAAAAACAAATTCTTTATGTTTTATGGGGGCCGGGGGGATTTTGGGGATAGTGGGTGGTGGGGGGGGGGGGTATTTTTGGGTTTTCCGGGTTTACCCAATTAATCTCTTTTGGGGGTTTATTCTTGCCCCTTTTTTTTTTTTTTGGGTTTTAAGGGTTCGGGGGGGGGGGGGGGGGGGGGGGGTCTGGGGGGGGGTTTGGGTTTTTTTTTTTTTTTTTTTTTTTTTGGTTTTGTTTTTTTTTTTTGGGGGTTTTTGTTTTGGGGTTTGTTGTTTTTTTGGGGGTTTCCCCTTTTTTTTGGGTTTTTAAATTTTTAAAAATCCAAAAAAACAATTGTTTTTATTTCCTTTTTTTGGGGTTTCGGGGGGAAGGGGCCCCTTTTTTTAATAATTTTAAACCCAAATTTGACTTTCTTTTTTCAAAGGGGGTTTGTTTAATTGGGGGGGGTTTTTTTGGGTAAAAGGGAATTTATTTGTTTGGGTTTTCCAAGGGGGGTTTTTTAAACCCCTTGGGGAGTTTTTAAAAAGGGGCCGGGGGCGGGAGTAAAAAACGGCCAGGGCATTAACCCGAAAAAAAAAATTTCTTTTTTTGTTGTTTTTTTCCCTTTTTTTTTTTTTTCTTTTTTTTTTTTTTTTGGTTTTTTTTTTTTGGTTTTTTTTTTTAAGGGGGTTTTTGGTCCCTTTTCGGGGATTGTAAAATTGGGAAATTTTTTTTCCCTGAAAGGCCCAACCTTTGGTGAGGTTTTTAAACTAAAAAAGGTTTTAACCAGCTAAGTTGTTTTGGGGGCGGGGGGGTTTTTGGGGGGAATTAAATTTGTATTTTTTAAAAAAATTTTCAATAATTAGAAATTTTTAAGGGAAGGGGGAACGGTTCAAAATAAAAAAAAACCCCCCCCCCAAACAAAAGAAAATCCTAAAAAGGGGATGTACCTTAAAAAGTTTCAAAAGGAAAAGGAATTTTAACCCCCAAAATAAATAAAACAAAACAAAACAACAACACCCAAAATCAAAACACCAAACCCACCACCCCAACAACGGATTAAACAAAGGGAAACGTTTAAGTTTGTCTTTTGATAGAAAAAATATTAATTTATTGTTCCCTCCCAATTTATGCTAAAAAACAATACACTTTTTTAAAAAAAATTTTGAACCCCCAAAAATTTTTGGCGGGAAAAACGTCACTTAAACCTTTTTCCTGGGGGCCTCTCTCCTTTAAAGGTTTACCCTTTGTTTTTTCTTTTTCTTTTTTTTTTATTTCTTTTTGTTTTTGCCGGGGGTTTTGTTGTTGGTTTTTTTGGGTCTGGTTTTTAAAAGGCCTCTGGTTATAATATTTTCCCTTTTAAAATTTTTTTCGGGGATTTCCCTTTCGAGATCCCCTCCCCTTCTCTCTCTCTTTTCTTTCTCTTCTCTCTCTCTTCTCTCTCTCTCTCTCTCTCCCCTCTCTCCTCTCCTCTCTCCCCTTTTCCCCCCCCCCCCTCTCTCCCCCTCCTCTACTTTTCCCCCCTTTCCCCCCCTCTTTCTCTCTTTTCTCTTCTCTCTCTCTCTCTCTTCTTTTCCTCCCCTTCCCCTCTCTCTTCTCTCTTTTTTCCCCTTCCTCTCTCTCTCTCCCCCCCCCCTTCTCTCTCCCTTTTCCCCCCTTCCCCCTTTCCCTCTTCTTTCCTCTTTTTAAAAGCTAAGCTGTTCCCAACCGGGATTTCAGGCAAAAAAAACAAAAAACCGCAATAAAAATCCCCCCCCCCCCCCCCCCCCCCCCCCCCCCCCTGGAGAGGGGGTGATTTCCAACCCCCCTTATTAACCCCCGGGCTTTCCCCCCAAAAATCGGGGAATTAATTGTCACCCTAGCCCCGTCCCCCTTTTTCCCCTTTTCACAAACCCCTGAAAAACCCCCTTTGGACCTTTTCCTAACCCCATGTTGGTCATACACCATGGAAGGTGGAAAGGGAGGGCCCAGGGGGAAGTGGGGAAAGAGGCTCCCCTTCATGATTTCTTTTGGAGGGGGCTGGGGAGGCGGGAGAGAGAGAGGGGAATGTGGGGTGGATTTTCACACTGACAAAAAGGCAGGGGCCATAAACCCAGCGGGGAACGCTTGAAGTGGCCCAACCAAAAAAAATTTAAGCAGAATGAAAATTTCCCCGTGGTGGAGGGGGGGGGGGGGCGGGTGTTTAAATTTGTGCGGTGAAAGTGTTTTCCTGTAAAGAGGGGATATAAAAAAATGGAAACATAAAAGGGGAAGGGTGGGAGTAAGTGAATATTGTGGATTTTTCCCTTTAGCTGAAAAAACCGGAAAGGGGGGACCCGGCTACCTAAATAGTAGAACTATTATCTGATTAAAATGCTGATGTGTTTTAAAAATTTGTATGTGTGGTTTTTATGGGGTGGAGGGGATGGATGTTGTATTTTATGTATGTTTGTATGTATGGATGGAGGGGAAGGATGGGGATGGATGGATGGAGGGAGGGAAAATGGATGGTGGGATGGATGGATTATGTTTGTTTGTTTTTTTTGTAAATTTTTTATTTTTGTTGTTTCTTATTAGGTAGGTAGGTAGTTGGGTTTGGTAGGTGGTGGGTTTAGGTGGGGGAAAAGGTTTGGTAGGAAAGGTAGGTAGGTGGGTAGGTAGGTAGGTTTTAAATTGCCCTTTTTACACCCAGGGGTTTTTCATGCACCCATGAACCCCATGCTTTTCCGGGCCCTTTCTATCTATCTATTTTTCTATCTATTATCTATTTTATTTTTCCTTTTCTATTATCAAATTTTTTCTACTATCAATTATTATTTTATCTATCTACCTACCTACCTCCCCACCCCCCCCACCCACCTATTTTTATCTATCAATCTATCTTCTATTATCTATCAAATCAATTCAAAATCTATCTTTTCTGTCTTTTCTGCTGTCTGCCCTGTCTTTTAAAACCTTTTTTTCTTTCCCCTCTATCTCTATGTCAAAACTGTTTTCCCCTTTTCTGTCTATGAGTTGTAGGCAATCGCCCGGGATCGGACCCCAGTTCATTTGATGTAATTTTGTAAAAAAAAGCCCCCTTCTCCCCCCCATTTTTTTCCATACAATGTCCCAAAATGTCACTTTTGCTTGTCAATTTTAACTTGGTTTCATTATGGGTTTAGTAGAAAGATATAGATAGAAGATAGAAAAGATAGTAAAATAGTTTAGATAGTTTAGATAAAATAGATAGATAGATAGTAGTTTGATAGAAAAGGATAAAATAGATAGTTTAAGATAGTGATGATGATATAGATATAGATTTTAAGGGAAATCCCAAAAATTAAAATTTTCAGAAAAAAAAAAACCATGGGCCCCATCAATAGCATTCCCAATTTCGCAACATTTTTTGTATCCCAAAATTTCTCTGTTTTTATGTTTAAAATTTTTCTTGTAAAATTTTAAAATTTCATTTCCCTTTAAAATGAAAAAAGCAAAGACACAAAAAACGAAAAATCCCAGCCCTTTTTCCCCCCCTTTTCCCGATATTTTAAATCTTTTTTCCCTTAAAAGTATTTCAGTACTTTTTTGAAAATTTAATCTTGGGGAAAATTTTTTGGCCACCCAATCTTCCGGGGCAGAAACATAAATTTCCCACCAGACTTGTCACCAACATAAACCCTTAAAAGCCTTTTTTTCTAAAAAAAAGGTTTGCAGTACAGGGCCCAGTTTTTCCCTTTTTCTTTTTCATAACTAAATTTAAAAAAGACAGAAGACCCTTTTTCTCCCCAAAACTTTCCCACCCATTTAAAGACCATTTTCTTTTTTTTTCTATTTTCAATTTTATTTGAAAAATTTAAAAAGACAGGCACGCTTTAAAACCACCACAAGACATTTCCCTGGGGGGATATGTTGTAAAAAAATTGCATCTATCTTCCCCAAACAGAAGGGTCGTGAAAAGATTTGCCCCCCACCTTCATTAAAAATTTTTTTTTCATTTTTTTTTTTTCCCCAAAAATTCAATGGAAAATCCCCTGGCCCAGATTTTTTTTTTTGGGTTTTTTAAATTTAAAATGTGATATAAAAAAAAGGGAAAAAAAAATGAAAAAAAGGGAAAAAGGGTCCCCGGGGGAACTATTTTTTAATAAAAAAAAAATGCTACATTTTTAATTTTGCATTTTTTTTCTATTATTCAAAAAAAAACCCCAGAAAACAAAAAAAAAAATTCGAAAAACAACGGGGCGCTTTTTAAATCCCTTCTATATTCAAAAATCACATACCTGTGGGTCTTTCATGTACTTTTTAAAAATTTTTGGTGTAAATTTTGCCAAATTCAATTTTCCCCAGCAGAAGACCAATACGCAAATTTTCCACCAAAACCTTTTTAAAGGTCACCCCAAGGAAAGTTTTAAATAGCACCACGGGCCACCTTTATTGTTTTTCCCCCCTGTCGTCAGGGCAGGGGGGTTGGGTTGGGGGGGGGGGGGGAAAAGAGGACTGCCCGGCAGTGGATTTTGTGCCCAGGTGGGGGGAAGCGGAAGGGCCCAAAAAAGTGGGGTGTCGGGAATGGGAAACCCCAGCCCCTTTTTGGGGCCTCTCTTTTCTTTATTTTTCATCGTGTGAGTTTTTGGGGAAAGGGAAAAACCCGGGGACGTAAACATTTTCCGTACTGTTTTTTTAGAAATTTTACCCCACGTTCCTGTTCACCCCCAAAAAATTTTTCTGAATACAAAATTAGGGAAATTTTAAATTGTCTAAAAAAAATAAAAAAAATTTCCCATGTGGCTTTAAAAAGAAAAGGGTTTAGCAAAAAAACAGTAAACGTGGTAAAGAAAATGGCTAAACTGTTTAAAAGGAAAAAGGAAAAAGGTTTGCCCCCGAAACCCTTTGGCGGTAAAATGGGGGGGTAGGCATCTGAGACCTCAGCTTCTCTAGGGCCAGCATTTTTTTTGGGGGGGCCCCCCCCATTCCTCCCCCTCCCCCTTCTTTCCCTTCCCTGACCCTAAAGAGGACGGTACCCAAACTGATTACTTTCCCTAAAAAAAAAATCACAAAGATTTTCTTTCATTTTTTCTCTTACATTAACACTAAAGTTCCCCTTTTTTCTCTTTACTCCCGGTTTTAAACTTTGAATGATTTAAATATGCTATTTTTTAAAAAGACATTAAAACCTCGACCCCCAAAGGTGGGCTTTAAATCGTTACAAAAAAAAAAAACCCCTGAAAAGGTTTTCTGCCTTCCCCCTTGACAAAAATCCCAAAAATAAAAAATTTTATTTTTGTCCCACATTTTTTGGGTTTGCTTGTTGCGGACAGTTTTTTTCTGTCAAAAGGGGAAAGGGTTTTCGGGAAAACCCCCAAAAGATGTGTCTTTTTTAAAATTTTAAAGGGGTGACCCGAAAGAGTTTTTCCCCTTTTGGCAAATGGATTATTTCAAATTTTGCAAAGCCCTTTGTTAAGGGGGTTTAGGTGTCGCCCAATTTATCTCTACACAGATGGGGACTTTTAAAAAATGAGGGCCCTTTTCTTTTTTGGGCCCTATTTTTTTTGAAATAAAAAATTTCTCTCTCCTCTCTCTCTCTCTCTCTTCCCCTCTCCCCTTCTTTTCTCTCTCTCTCTTCTTTCCTCTCTCCCCCTCCCCTCTCTCTCTCTCTCTCTCGGGGAAAATCCCATTGCCAAAGAAAAAGAAAAAACCCCTTTTTTTACCCCAAAAATCCTTTACCCCAGTTATTTGTTTACGTGTGAAAGGGGGTTTTTTTTTATTTTCAGAGGTTTGCCGGGGGAAAAACGTTTTGTTCCCGTGGGAAATTTTTAAAGGGGGCGAAAGGAATGCTTGCTGCACAGGGGGGCCCTGGGGGTTTTTATTTGTTTTTCCTTTCCCCAGAGATATCCCTCAAAAAAAATTACGAAGGGTTCTAGTGGATGGTTTAAAAAACCGGGGAACCCCCAGGACAAAGGGGGGTTTAAAAATCAAACTTTTTCCTTTCTGGGAAAAGTGGTTGCCTAAGGGGCCCAAATAATCCAAAAAAGCCGACAGTAGCCCAAAAACAAAGTGGATTCCATTTTCATTGGGGGAGGGGAAAAAGGGGGGTATTTATGTTTCATTTTTCCCAAAAAATACTTTTTTCTTGATGAAAAAAAAAAATTGTCTAAAAAAAATTTCCCCTTTTCCCAACACCCAAAGAAAAAAGCGGTTCAGTAATGTGGGGTTTGTGTGTGTGTGTGTGTGTGTGTTGTTGTGTGTGTGTGTGTTGTGTGTGTGTGTGTGTTGTGTGTTTTGGGTGTGGGGTGTGAAAACCCACTTGGGGAAAGTCACCCTGTGCCCCAAAACCAACCTCAGTAGATTTTCTCTCTCTCTCCCCTCTCTCTCTTCTCTCTCTCTTCTCTCTCTCTTTTCTCTCTCTCTCTCTTTTCTCTCTCCCCTTTTCTCTTCTCTTTTTTTCTTCTCTTTCTTTCTTCTCTTCCTCTCTCCCCCTTTTTCCAAAACCCCCCCCCCTTTTTGCCTGGGAGGGAAAACAAAAGACGGGTTTTGCCCACGTTTACAAAACTTTTCTCTTTAAAATCCCCAAACTTCTTTTCGCTTTCCTCATTCAAATTCAGATTAGGTTATTGGCAAGGTGTATGATTTTAAAAAGCCCCCTTTTAAACCCCCGATTTGGGGACGTCTTTTTCCCAAATTCAAGGTTCACAAAAAAAATTTTGAACCTTGGTGGTGGGTTTTGGGATGGTACAGTCAAATTCCTTAAATCTCTTTGCTCTGCTGGGTTTTGTGGTATAATAAAACCCCACCATTTTTAAAAAACTGCCCAGAATTTTGGGGGTTTTTTTTCAGAAGTTCGGTATTTTTGGGTCTGTATCCCAGTTTACCCTACAAGAAAAATAGGGTCTCGGGGAAAAAACTGTACCTTTCCGCTTTTTTTCCTTCCATTCCCATTTGTAATTTTTA
>JASPKP010004700.1:12500-17156 GCA_030674155.1 Stramonita haemastoma | reverse complement strand
TTTGGGTGTAGTTTTGTTTTTTGTATTTTTAAGATTCCCCTGCAGGGTTATTCGTGGGTCACTGACTCAGGGGATTGAAAGGAGTGGTGGCCCTGTCTGCATTCGTATCACCTGAAAAGTCCATCGGATGAACAAATAAACCGAGGCCCCGTTTGCGAACGCACGCAGCATCTTGCGCACACGTTAAACCCTGTTCCGCTTTTCGTAAGAGTATACCATCGTGTGCCGTTGAGAACAGATGACAAGAATTACACAACTGATAACACGGGAACTGGATGTAAAAAAATGGGGTCTTATTCCTTATCCTCGGTATGAAAGAATAATAATAAAAAATAATATTAAATAAAGTAAAACAGCTCCATAGTAGTTCCTTGAGGAGTCAAAAAGCCTGCATGCACAGGTGTTTAGGCACCTATTCTTTGAAAAGTTTGACCCGGTGGAGTAATCCCCTCTAGGTAGCAATGCATGCTCGGTATGTTTTTGTCATCCATGATTGTACTCTTTACTTGTTTGGATTTTTTTCAGGGTTTTTTTTTGTTCCTCGGGGGCTTAGGATCCACACTGGTGAGATTTGGTATGGGCGACAGTTATACCCATATTAAGGTAGCCACATTTAATTGGGGATTGCAAAACAGACTCGTGTATTGTGTGCATTTATTTTATGCCTAAAAGATGTTTGTTTGTACATTAAAACGGCCGAACTGGTATTTTTTGGAAAGATGGAACGGGGTTTTCAAGTGCCCGCAAATGTTCACACCAGGGTGTGTGGTGTGTTTGTGTGGTGTGTGTGTGTGTGTGTGTGTGTGTTGTGGTGTTGTGTTTGTGGTTGGTGTTATTTGTGCGCGTGCGCGTGCGTGGGTCTGTGTGTGTCTGTGTGTCTGTGTGTTGTATGTGTTGTCTGTGTGTAGTATGTGTTGTTTTGTGTTGGTAGTTGTGTGTTGTGTGTGTGCTTATGTGTGTGGTGCATTTGCTTGTGTACATGCAGGCGGCGAGTATGTATTGTTGTTTTAGTGCGTTTGTGGTGGTGTTTGTTGTTGTGCGTTTGTGTTGTTTGTGTGTGTTTTTGTTTGTGTTTTTTGGGGGTTTTTGGGTGTTTTGTGTGTTTTTTGTGTGTGTACGTGCGTGCAGTACGTGTGCTGTATGTAATGCATGGTGCCTTGCACATTGGTGTGAATGCGTGTCGCGCTTTCCGCGGGCATGCGCGTTGGCACGTGTTGTGACGAACCCACGAATAACCAACGACATTTTCCCCAATCTATTTCAAAGCATCATGTTCCCAAACTTTCGTTCACCACTGACAGGTACCAAACTTTCCCGGTTCAAATCAACATTCCCGTCGTTGGAAAAGGTTTGTGTTTATAGCTTAAGATTTCGATACTTTCTTTTTTTTATTATTATAAAGGTATAGGTACTAATTCTAAATCATACTTGATGGAAAAGTTGTTCAGCAGAGCTGTGAACCGCCGTTTTAGAAAAAATAGAAAAAAGAGCTTTCAGTGTAGATTTTCTGAAAGGGAGAAACCCTAGAAATCGAATTGCGTAAGGTCAAAGACCCCCCCAAAAAAAAAAATTTAAAAAAAAAGGGGAAAAAAAAACAAAATGAAGCGGTGATTGTGTTATGTGATTTTTTTTTTCGAGTTTTTACCGTGGGTGACAGACCCTGTTTCCGTGACCATTAACGAATGTGACAAAGCATTACTTTGGGGTTTTTTTTTGTGGTGGCATTTTTTAGGTTTTTTTTTTTTTTTTTTTTTTTATGCGTGGGAAAAAATGAATGGGGCTTCACATCTTTCAGGAAATAAATTTTAATCTCTGTTTATTGTCTGTGGCTTGTTTGGTCTGTCTGTCTGTTGGGCTTCTGGTCTTGTCTGTTTCTGTCGGTCTGTTCTTCGTTTGTGTCTTTCTGTGCGTTGATTGATTGTCTGTTATCGTCTTTTGTCGTTTGTCTGTCTGTCTGTTTGTTTTTGCTATCTGTCTGTTGTCTGTTTTTTTTGTTGTGTTGTTTCTGTCTGTCTGTTGTCTGTTGTTGTCGGTCTGTCTGTCTGTCTGTCTGTCTGTCTGTCTGTCGTCTTTCTCTCTCTCTCTCTCTCTCTCTCTCTCCTGTATGTAGTATACGTGGGGGTTTGTTTGTCTTCTGTTGTCTCTCTCCTTGTGTATGTATGTGAGCGGTGTGCGTTTGCTGTCTGTCTGTGCGTTCTGAATATTTGGTGTGTGTCTGTGTGTATGTGTTGCGATGCCTGTTTCTGTGTTTGCATTTGTGTATAGGTCTGGGTATGCGGAGCGTTTTAAAAACTACCATCTTCTCTCCACCTACCTATTTCCTCACTAGGGCTTCTATATCCATAGAACATTTAACCCCCCCCCCCAAAATAAGATGGGGAATGTTTGCAATGTTCACCATCAGATCATATGAACAATGGCTTCATTCATTTCTGTCCGTAATCTCAACACAGTCATGTTTTCAGTAAGCAGCCCCAATCTTCTCTCTCAATGGACTTTTTGTTCGTCTCTGTTTTATCCCAAGTACGTGCAGAGAGACGACCGTGGGATCAAACGGTCTTTTCTGAGCTCTGGTAGTTGGTTTTACTTGTACTGACAAAAACAAAGAGGAAGCGAAACAAACACAGAAAATAGACAAATCTCTGTTGTGTTGGGTTTTTTTTTTTTT
This sequence comes from Stramonita haemastoma, assembly GCA_030674155.1. Lineage (NCBI taxonomy): Eukaryota > Metazoa > Mollusca > Gastropoda > Neogastropoda > Muricidae > Stramonita > Stramonita haemastoma. The sequence goes on along the minus strand of JASPKP010004700.1, from coordinate 14,488 downwards.
TTTGGGGTTTGTGTTCTTAATGTATTTTGGTTTTGTTGTTTGTTGTGATTTTGTGTGTGGAACTGTGCGCGCGCACGCACGCATACACAAACACACACATGCACACACACATACACACACACACACACACACACACACACACACACACACATATATATATATATAATATATTATATATATATTACATACATACATACATACATACATACATACATACATACATACATACATACATACATACATACATACATACATACATACATACATACAATACATAAACAAAATAAAGAAGCCAGCATACACACAGATGTCGTGTTCACACCATCCTTGTGAAAAATCGGTGAATTCGGTCCGGGGGGGCTGTAGGTCTCTGTGGCAGCGTTCTGACGGCTCTTGCGACGGCATTGAAACCATGCGTAGCGGTGATTGCCTTTCTTGTGGACCATTCCAGCGACGTGGAGAGGGGGTTGTGCTGCATGGGTAACAGCTAGCCCCTCATGTTTACTTACCCAGGCTTTGCGCTCTGAGACTCATACACACACACACACACTCGCACACACACACACACACACACACGCGCGCCGCGCGCGCGCGCGCGCGCGCGCACGCAAGCACGCAAGCACGCACGCACGCACGCACGCACACACACACATGTATACATATATATATATATATATATATATATATATATATATATGTATATATTATATTTGTTATACCCATCTATGCATATATGCCTCCGTCTTTTCAAATGAAATGTTGTTTAACTGAATCATCGTTTGCTTAGCCATACGATTCTATCCTTGCCGTCTTTTAGACAGGAGCCATAATTCACTTTGACAAAGCCTAAATATTTGAAATTTCGAGCGCATTCCAGATCTATTCCATTGATTTTGATCTTCTGCTTAAATACAGCACAAACCCCCCCCCCCTTCCCCCACAAATAGCAGCTCTGGAGGATAAGAGAGGACAACCAGGCAATCGCTGACTTGATCTCTGTTACATCACCAACACAAGTCTCTGTCTTTGCTTTATGGCTGATGACGTGGAGGAAGGAGAGGTGAGGCCTAAGGAGCAGAGATCCGGATTGCGCACTTCTCTATTAAAACGGTAAAGGTAAAGGTGTCCCATAACCTAGGTGGTCGTAGGGGAGCGAGGCGTCAGAGACCAGCTTCTCCAGGTCCAGCATATTGAGGGCGGCGCCCATCTTCTCTCCTTCGTTGCTTTACCTCCCCTGACCCTAAAGAGGATAGGTATCCATTTACAGCTGGGTGAATAGGGGAAACAGTACTGAGGCCAAGGCGCGCAAACGGTAACTCATCCACTTGGTAACCACACACGATGCTCCTTAACATTGGCTGAAGGAAAGCGAATGCTCTGACCTCTGAGCTATCCTGTCCCCATACTTTTCTATTATCCATTCCCAAAAGAAGCTCTCTTTCGATGTTTCCTCTTTTCTTGTGCTTGTGGTGGATTCGTGACAGGGTCTTGGGTGTCAATAGTCTCATTAGACCAAGATCATAAAGAAGTGTAGCGTTGGTGTCCATTCTTAGACGTAGGATAGAGACAACAAAAGACACGCTGCAAGTAGGGGGTACAGCAGGGTTGGGTACTTATTCAGTCAGCCTTTGTGTCTTAACCATCATTGTCACCCATAGGAAAATAGTAGTAAGTAGTATTCTGGATGCATTCAGGCAAACCACAAAGCTATCACGAATCTATGACTCGTAGTTTTCTTTTTAGAACTTTACAAACGAAGTGTGTCCTCCTGACATTTACTTTTACCAGTTGATTTTCAAAATACATCTCTTTTGAGATTTTACTCTGAATCCCCAATTCCAAGAATATTAACTTGACACACTCAATCAGACAAACAAGCAAGCAAACAAACACACACACTGACACGTTACTAACTCCACCAACAACACAACTTCTTCCAACACCACCAACAGCAACGAAACCAATTAGGAAGAAGAAGAAGAGTAAGA
>JASPKP010004699.1:0-17156 GCA_030674155.1 Stramonita haemastoma | reverse complement strand
AATTAAAAAAAACTGCGGAAATGCAAAATGAGGAATGCAAGTTTAGCATCTAATGGGTGTTCAGAATGCTTTGGGTATTTTAAAAATATTTAAAAAGGGCAAAAGGGGAAAAAAATTTTATCCCTTGTTTACCAAAAAGATAGACAAGACTAAGTTTTAATCAATCAAAATTGAAAATTGACCTCCACCTCCCCTTAAATATGGTTCTAGCAAAAAGTGGGTCAGGTGTAAGCGACTCTTTTTCGTGGTGGGGTCAAAAAATGTGAGGTCAAGCAAGAATGGGGAAGAAAAAACCCCCAAAACCGTGCCCTTCCAGCTGGGAAAAAAAATAACCCCAACAAGGAAAAACGCTTCGCTTGGGGGGGCAAGTCTAAGTTACTAAAAAAGGGGGTTTTTATGGGCTATGTTGGATGTTTTTCAGGGGGGATGGTTCCCTGAAAATACCCACTTCGTGGATCTGTGGTTGAGGAAACGCCCGACTGAAAAACAAAAAGTCTGGGTGGGAAAATGTGCGGTGGTTTAATGTTGGGCCCCCCAAATCCCCCCCAAAACCCCCAATTAACCAAAAAATTGTGGCTAAGTTTTAAAATAAAAAATAAAAAAAATTTCCCTTGTACAAAAAATTGACAAAAACCCCGCAAAAATTTTTCCCTTTTCTTCAAAAATTTGAAAGAAAAATAAGTTTTCTAATCAAACCAAAAAAGGTACGTAAATTTTTCCCTACTAAATTCAAAATAAGTTATGGAAAAAAGGGGATAAGTGGAAAAAGGGTACTTTTAAAAAACAAGACTAAATGTCCCCCAACTTCCTTGCTGAAATGCAATTTTTTTTTTATCAAAATTTTTTAAAACCACACAAAAACCAAAATTCGTACAATCGTGTCGTCATTTTGGGTTTCTCACGTTTACGACCAGCCCCTTTAAACAAACCCACACATGCTCAATTTTTTTTTTAGTTTCACACAACCCAGTTTCGGAAAAAAAAAAATTTGTGAGAAGAGCTGAACAAAAAAAGTTAAAAAAAAGGCAAAAGGGTCCCATCCCTAGGGGGTCGTAGGGGAGGGGCATCGGACTCAGTTCTCTGGGGCCAGCATGTTTGAGGGCGGCGCCCCTCACCTCTCCCTCGCGTTTTACCCTTTCCCTTTCCCTAAAGAGGGCCCGGTCCCCCTACGCTGGGTGAACTGGGGGGCTGTATGAAGCCCAAAGGGACGCAAAAAAAGCCACCCCTTTCCCCGGTAAACCCTGTTGGGCATGCTTAACTTGATTGGGGAAAGGAGTGGCCCGACCATTACATATAGCTATTTCCCCCCAAAAAAAAACAAAACAAAACCCAAAACAAAAAAAACCAAACCTGTATTTTCTTGCATTATCGTTTTTTGCTAGAATTCACTGTCCACAGCATTTTTAAAATGAATTTTGGAATGTATAAAAATTTAAAAGGAAATTTCATTTTGCACCAGCCTTAAAACGGATTCAAGAAAGGTTGGCAAATCAAAAAGGGCCCCACGAAATCCCGCGCAATTTGCGCCGACTGATTTGAAAACTGTATTTTTGCTTGCCAGTACAAAACCCGTTTTTTGTGGGGGGCCCCCCAACCTATTCACCCCCCCCCCCCCCCCCCCGGGCCCCCCCCCCCCCCCACCCCCCCCCCCCCCCCCCCCCCCGGAAACCTTTTAAAAAAAAAAAAACCCCCCCCCCCCCCCCCCCCCCCCCCCCCCCCCCCCCCCCCCCCCCCCCCCCCCCCCCCCCCCCCCTCCCCCCCCCCCCCCCCCCGGGCCCCCCCCCCCCCCCCCCTTCCACCCCCCCCCCGGGCCCATTTTTTCCCCCCCCCCCCCCCCCCCCCCCCCCCCCCCCCCCCCCCCCCCCCCCCCCCCCCCCTTTTTTTTCCCTTTCCCCACCCCTTTTTTTCCCCCCCCCTTCCCCCCCCCCCCCCCAAAAAAAAAACCCCCCCCCCCCCCCCCCAACCCCCCCCCCCCCCCCCCCCACCCCCCCCCCTTTTTTTCCCCCCCCTTTTTTTTCCCCCCCCCCCCCCCCCCCCCGGGGGCCCCCCCCCCCCCCCCCCCCTTTTTCCCCCCCCCCCCAACCCGGGCCCCCAAACCCACCCCCCCAAAAAACGGCCCCCCCCCCCCCCCCCCCCCCCCTTTTATTTTTTGGGTTTCACCCGCAAAATTTAAAAAAATAATTAAAAACCCTTTTCAATTTTCCTTAAATTAAAAAAAAAACCCCAAAACTTGTGGGTTAAAATTGGAAAAATTTTTAAATTTTGGGGTTGGGGGGGAAATTTAAAATACCAAGTTCTTGGGGGGTTTTAGGGGGGTTCTTCTCCCGCGGCAATTTGCCCAATAAAGGCAGGCCCCTTTTCCGGGGGTACTATAATTTTTAAAACAAAAATTTTATCCTTTGGGAAAAAAATTTAAAGGTTTTAAACCCCTTTTTGGGGGGGAAAAAAGTTTTTGTCCGGGGGCCCCCCCAAAAAAAAAAAAAAAAATTTTCGGGTTTTTTTAAAAATTTTGGGGAAATTTTAAAATTTTCTTTAAAAACCCATCCCCCCCTCCCCCTTTAAAAAAAAGGGCAATTTTCTAAACTTAATTGTTGGTTAAGAGCTTAAGCCACCCGTTTCTTTAAACCGAAATCAGAGTTTTAAAGCATGTTTTTTTGGCCCAAATGCTATTCTCTTGTTCCCCCCAAAAAACCCCCCACAAGGGTGTCAACTTTTGGGGGGGCTGCACGCAGCTACCGGGTGTTGTTTTAATTACCCGAGGTAGCCCCTTCTCTGATGTCCTTCACAAATCCTACCCAAACACCAACACACCCGAACAGCCTTTTTAAAAATTACCCGCTTTTTATGCCCCCGATTTTCTTTTAATGTTCACTTTTCCGCACCTTCCCCCATTAAATTTTTTTTTTTAGCATTCTAAAACCCCCCCCCTTTATTTTAAATTTTCAACCCCTTCAATTGATCTTTCCATCTACACTCTAAAACCCCACCCCCTCTGTTTTTTTGATACTTTTCAAAAAACCCAAAATCCTACCCTTCAACCGTTTTTCCATCTTGCCTTAAAACTCAAACCCTCCTATTTTTTGTTTTTAGGTACACCTTTTTCTAAACTGCTCCCTACCCCACCCCCCTGAAGCTAATCAGAATTTTTGCCTTCCCCTTTCCCCCTCCCCCAGTTTTAATTTTCCCCATATTATCCACATTTAAACCCCCCCCTTCTAGCCCCCTTGGGGGGGAAAATTCTGCCCCTCCCCTCCCAGCCCCGAAAAAAAAGTTAATCCCCGTCTCGGCATTTACCATTTCCCTGCCTTTTGTGTCCAATGGGGGGCCCCGGGGGTTTAGTGTTGAGGTTAGTTTTAGAGTTAGTGAAAAAATTTAGTAGGGTAAGGGTTTTTGTCGTGGTCTGTTAAATGTTAAGAACTCTGTACACATGCAGGTGACAATGGTATGTAGCTAAAGACAAGTTTCCACAAACTTAAACCTAAACCCTTTTTTTCGACGAGAAAGCCTAGTGTCCCGGTGGGAATGGTAAAAACACGTGAAAAACGGACTGGATGAAAAAAAAAATGCTTATGAATTATTCGTTTACCCTTAAATTTTTTTTTTAAAAAAAAAAAAAAGGGCTTCCTCGCAAAGAGGAACTTTAAATCAAAATCCCCCTGTTCATCAAAAGCCGGTTACCATTGGACTGGGGTCCATACCATTTTAATTTTAAAATATTTCAGGTCAGGCTTTTTGAATCCCTTTTTAAAAGCCCCCCCCCCCCCCCCCAAAAAAAAAAACCCCAACAAAACCAAAAAAACAAAAACCCCCCAAAAAATTAAAAAATTGTCTACAGCAAACTTTTGTTTGGTCCCCATGTTTTCTAAATGTATCGAACCCCTATAAACCCCCCCTTTTCCCCCCCTTCCCCTTCCCCCTGGTGTCCCTTCCCCCAACTCCCCTTCAAAACAAAAACACACACACTAAAACGCCCTTCGATGAGACTAACCCAAGGTTCCGTTTGTGCGAAAAAAGAGAACTTTTTTTAAAAACCCCGTTCCGCTTTTGGAAGAGTGGCCATTGGGGGCCGGGGGGACAAGGGCTAAAAATTTAAAAAAGGCATAACAAAGGGGACGTTTAAAAAAAAAAACAACGAGCTTATTCCATTATCCTCGAAAAAAAAATGAAATGTAAAAAAAAAAAAAAATTAAAATTTTAACTTACCTATTTTTTTAATAAATTTAAAACAAAAAAACTCAACTCCAAAAATCTGCGTGTTTGATCCCAAGGGAGGGTATACCCGGAAATTTACACAGATTTGCTACAATGTTAAAAAATTTTTTTCCAATTCTACCCACAAAAAAAAGTTCTGAAGTGCTCCTTCGTTGTGGTGGCAAAAGTTTAAAAAAAGGATAAATTTAATCCGTTGACTGTTTTTTTCTCCCCAAAAAATTTTTAGGTTTTTTTAACAAGTCTATTTCGCCAAAAATCAAACCCATTTGATGTTTTTTTCCAACCCTTTTTAGGTATCGACACTTCATTTTCCCAACGCCTTTTTAGGTAAGGAAACCCAAAATTACCTTTTTTTTCTAATGGCTGAAAAAAAAAAATTTAAAAGCTTGTAATATAGCCATGAGCTGATTTTTTTTTTTTTTTTTTTTGGGACAAAGTGTTTATTTTTTTTTTATTAGTTTTAAAAAAAAAACCCAAAAAAATTTTAAAATTTTTTTTTCCCGGGGGGGGGGGGGGGACGGGCCGGAAACGCACTGCTCCCCAGGGTCAGTGAGCGTGGTTTCCCCTTTTTGGATGGGGGACCCTTTGTCCCTTGGCTTCAGTACAGTCCAAACCAGTTCACCCAGCTGTCAATGGGTACCTGCCCTCTTTAGGGACAGGGAAGATAAAGCAGCGAGGGGAGGAGATGGGCGCCGCCCTCAACATGCTGGCCCCTAGAAAAGCTGAGGTTCCGATACCTCACTCCCTTACGACCGCCTAGGGTATGGGACACCTTTACCTTTAATTCGCATATAAGCCACGAGCATGAGAGACATTGACGAATGTTCTCTTTTTCATTGGCTTTTTAAAAAAAAACAAAGTTTATGATTTATCTAATTTTGCCATTTCTTCGGTGGTACTTTGTACACTTTCCCTCCTTGAAAAAAAATTTAAGCACATTTCCAATAGTTATTGTTTGTTACTCTTTTTGCCACACTGGGCGGGGGATAGGAGGGAGGCCGGGAGGAGGGGGAAAGAGATCTTAGAATATATCAGTAGCTTTTGAAAAAATCATTTATTTTCCCCAAAAGGAAGCTTCTTTTTTCACAGAAGTCTCAGTGTGAAGCGTTATCATTAAAAAATAAAGTAGCCAAATATCTAGGACATTCTCATACAAAAACATTAAATAAATAATATTTCCAATCTTTTATACTTCTGTGTTGCAAACTTGAAGAGTTAAATTGATTTTAGGACTTTTGTTATCACAGATTCAATCCTTTCTAGAATATGTATGTATACATATTGTACGAAACTATCTTCAACACCAAGTTCGTTTGTGCTGGACATTTTTTTTACAAACTAAATGCATTCAAAATATTTAAAAATCCAAATGCACTGTTTTTGTGATAACTTGACTGAGAGATATATTAGCTTATTTATTGAAAGAATATTTTGTATAATGTGAAGTTCCATCTACTACCCCCCCCCCCAAAAAAAAAACACCCAAAAAATTATGCAAGGACGTTTTATGGAACTATATTTATAGAGAATTTCATCTGTTCAAAATTCGTTAATACTAATATTCACCAATCTTCTATGATCTTGTGTTTTTTAATGGGTTAATTTGACCTGAATATAATGTATGAAATGCTCTTCGCTGTTTTCTGATTTATATTTTTCAATCAATCAGATTTGTTTTTTTTATTTGGTTCTTTGTATAGTAAAGTTACGAAACAATAGTAAAACAGTTTTTCTAAAAATCGTCTGCACAGCCCAGTGAAAGCAGACATGTTTAAAAATATTACAAGTTGGGAAGTGTTCTGCTATAGAACAAATTGAGCTTATATACAAGCTTTGTTTTTAGCTAGTCACACCAAACGGTTAACACAAAAAAGTTGTTTTTTTTTTAAAAATAAAGAGCTCAGTCACTGAGAGAATGTCATGTAGGCCTAGTTCTAATATCTCAAAACCCCATTTTAATAATATTTTAATTTTGTACACGGCATGCTTGAGACAATCAAGCCAAGTAACTGAACATGAATTTTCAATGGCAAATGTCACAACAGTGATTTGGATAAAATAAAATGGTTAGCAAGTTTTCCAAAGCTTCTTTAACGAGTTTTTGCCAACTTACGATGAAGAAGTGTTGGATTCTATCAATAAATCACTCCATATTGTTTAACTTGCACAAGTTTTTTCTTTTTCCATTTCTTCCAAGACTTACCAGAACTACACAAACCAGACACACAAGAGTTTTGTGTACTAAAATATATAAAAAAAAACACCACGTTTCACCACATGAATCAACCGAGTCTTGTACTAAGCAATCCTCGATTCAACAATGTCTTCACAGTTTCTTTTTAAAATTCAAATTATTATTGTTCAGTTTATTTCTGTATGCCCCTAGCCTATAAAACAGACGGTAAATTCGAAGCCGAAACCAAAAACTTTTGAAAATGATGGCACATATTTCTGTGGGAATGTTGCGCAGGTTCTTTAGCAGGACTCCAGCCTCAGCTGTACATCATTATAGGTCTTCGTCTTCAGGATCCCAGCTCCTGAAAAAACAGTGAACAGATGAGATGGAAAAAGGATAGAAAATGAGACCAGAGTCTAGGGGAGAGGGAGACGGGGAGAAAGGGGGGATGGGGGATACAAAGAGACAAGGAGAGAAAGGAGAGAGAGAGAGGAGAGAGGAGAGAGAGAGAGAGAAGGAGAGAGGAGGAGAGAGAGAGAGATGAGAGAGAGGGAGAGAGAGAGGAGACAGACGAGCCAGAGGACAGAGAGAGGGAGAGACAGAGAGACAGGACTGAGAGAGACAAAAGACAGAGAGAGAGGAAGAGAGAGGAGAGACAGACGAAAGAGAGACAGAGAGTAGAGAGAGACAGACAGAGAGAGACAGAGAGAGAGAGAGAGAGAGAGACAGAGAGAGAGAAGAGAGAGAGAGAGAGAGGAGAAGGACGAGAGAGAGGAGAACAGAGAGAGACGAGAGAGAGAGAGAGAGAGGGAGGGGAGAGAGAGGAGAGAAGACGAGAGAGGAGAGAGGAGAGAGGAATGAGCGAGACAGGAGAGGAGAGCGAGGGGAAATGGAGAGAGAAGGAGGGGGGACAGGAGAGGGAGAGAGGACTGAGGTGGAGAGACGACTGGAGAGGGATTTGAAGGGAGGGAGTGGAGAAGAGAGAGAGAGATGAGTGGGATGACGGAGAGAGACGGAGTGAGAGAGAAGAGAGAGAGAGGAGACAACAGAATAGAGAGAGAGACGAGAGAGATGAGACCGAGACCGAGAGAGAGAGACCGAGACAGAGAGAGGAGATACAGAGAGAGAATGACGACATAGGAGAGAGAAATAGAGAGATAGAAGGGGGGGGGGGGGGGGTTAGAGGAAAAGAGGCCAGAGAGAAAACAGCAGAGAGAAGAGAGGTGGAGGATAGGAAGAGAGAGACAGATTTTACTGTTTTCAAGTTCAGGACTAATCTTTTTAAAAAATCTATTTATAAAAGTTGAACTTCCACTACACAACCTAAAACTCTCGTAACATCAATATTACCAAAATTCCAATATTGCTTTCTAAAAAAAATGCTCATCTGAACATAATACTTTGAAGGAAAGTAAATTTATAGCTGCCCTCTCAGAATAGAAATATAAACCTTTTTAGCTGAAGTCATTTTATTTTATTGCCTTTAAAAGATGAAAATCTATAGTCATTCTCTGAACACACCGACACAATTCTCTATTAGTTGGTTTTAAAACAAATTGCCCTTAACTGAATTTTAAACAAATCTCTCCTTTTAAACATATCAGTCACCAAAATTCATCTCCACACTCCATATTTCTCTACGAACAACTGTGCCAATGTATTTTAACAGAACAGAATAGCCAACTTATTTTCAGATTGCATAAATGACTTTTTTCTTTGATAAAAGTCGAGGATTGAAATTATCATAATATAATGTCAAAACAAATATATATGAAATGCAGCTATTTTGTGTCTTTGATTATGATTCGTATCAATATACCTGTCAGTATTGTAATTGCCCTTCAGGGGTGATTAAAGTGTTTTTGACTTGATGAGAACAGCGATTTTCTCACCTGTATTGTCAGAAGCACGTCTCGACCCCCCCCCCCCCCCCCCCCCCCCTGTCATGCAGGCAGTTGCTGCATCAAACTGTTGACAGATTCTTCCACACAGCACTGGGGTTTCTTCCAGATGAAATGCAAGGTCCTGGGAAGATCTCCACTGGCACTCGGTTCTTTTCTCTGGATGAACATGGAACAGTGCCTGGCGATAGTCGACTTCGGTGGCACTCTCCCGGTCAGCAAGGTACTGGTGAAACAGATGCACATCACAACGTGAATGATAGGGATATAAGCAACAAAAAAACAGGAAACAGTGGGCACAAAAAGGGCAATTTAAACACAGAGAAATGAAGATTAGACCAGAAAAGAGGTCTTTAAGAAAAGTTTATGAGTAAGAAGAGAGGTAAGAACAGGAAAAAAGAGTAGGAATAGTCTTTAAAACAGTTTTAAAAAAAGAAGTTGGCAAGTTTTAAGTAACCAACCTCTTGAAGTTCAAGCAGCAGAAAAAAAAGCTATGATCGACAGAAACAATGGACAAGTGACTCACAAAGACAAACAAATACAGATTGGACTGAAAAAAAATCCTGTCGAAAAAAAAACAGACAAAACAGACAGATGGACAGGGAATAATAAAATGCCTTGCCTTACCTTTCCTTCAGAAAGCACAGGTCCTGATGACTGATCGCTTGTCAGGTCAGGTCACAGGCACTTGATAAGGCAGGTCCTGATGGCTGCTCTCACACTTGTCAGGTCACAGGCACTTGATAAGGCAGGTCCTGATGGCTGCTCTCACACTTGTCAGGTCACAGGCACTTGATAAGGCAGATCCTGATGGCTGCTCTCACACTTGTCAGGTCACAGGCACGTATGATCCACATGACTTTAACCGCCCGGTTAGGACCCATGTATCAAAGGATAAGGAGGAGGACGAGGGATCGATCCCAAGGAAATGATCAAAGGATGGAGTGACAAGAGTTACAGCCTCTGATGACCACATAATAATGCGCAAATGGAGAGACACCAGACATTGCCCAATGACCACTGTAAATGATCTAAGAATGAAGTGACAAAACTCAGTCTCTAGCGACCACTGAAACGATGTAAGAATGGAGTTATATCCCCCCCCGAGACAACTGAAAACGTAAGAGACACAGTCCCACATAACCGATGATGCAAGAATGGGGTAGCCAGTCCAGCCCCTCATGACCGCTGTATCAAAACCTTTGTAGATGGAGACACCAAGATCACTGGTACCAGGATTGCTCTCCTCTTCACTCCTCCTTCCCCTTTTTTGGTTCTAGTTTTATTCTAGACTGGTTTAGTGAACTATCATTTTATGCTCTTGTGGCTTAGTTTTATCTAAGTTTCGGTTTTATTTTGCTACAGATTAGTTTTATTTCACTTCTAAATCTATTCTCTCCTAACTTTTTGAGGGGAGTGGAGTTTTATTCATTTGTTTATTTATTTACTTTATTTTATTTTATAAAATAAGTTTTCAGTTTGAAATTTTATCCCTTTTGCATTTAACTTTAAGTGAGGAGCATTGGTGCAACCAGAAGCTTGGTGTTCAGTGATCCTTTGAAGACAACTGACCAGGCAGCCAAGCAGAACAGACACAGACCATCAGGAGCAAACTTTGACCACAGCAGAAGGAAATAAAAAAAAAGTTGAAACCAGTGTTTTGTGAGCATGGTAGACACTGCATATGTTCTCTGTTGAACATGTCTGTAAACTCAAACTATTTAGTCCAGTATATCTCCGAAAACTATGAAGAACCGATCTCCGAAAACATATCTCCGAAAACTCTGAAGCACAACAGATTTCCGAAAGCATCTCTCCGAAAACGATGAAAAACAACACATTTCCGAAAACATATCTCCGAAAACTCTGAAGCAAAACAGATCGCCGAAAACATATCTCCGAAAACTAAAAAAACAACACATCTCCGAAAACTATGATGCAAAACACATCTCCGAAAACATATCTCCGAAAACTACGAAGCACAACATATCTCCGAAAACTACGAAGCACACCAGATCTCCGAAAATATCTCTCCGAAAACATATCTCCGAAAACTCTGAAAAACAACACATCTCCGAAAACTATAAAGCACAACAAATCTCCGAAAGCTACGAGGACAGCACATCTGCATCCTGAAGCTTAAGATATCATGCTCTAATATCCCAGATCCCAAAAAAATTTCCTTAATCCTCCATTCTTAATCCTTGGATAACAAGGGCCCAACAAGGTTAAGTTATGTTTCACACTGTGCAAAATCGATGGGAAGTATCTGGCAAACAAAAAAAACAAATGTGTTATAGATATGACTGATAAGTGTGTGTGTGTGTGTGTGTGTGTGTGTGTGTGTGTGTGTGTGTGTGTGTGTGTGTGTATGTGTGTGTGGTGTATGTGTGCACATTATAGATAGATGCAGATGTCTCAGGAGAGAGAGGAGAGAGAGAGAGAGAGGAGGAGGAGAGAGAGAGAGAGAGGAGAGAGAGGAGAGAGAGGAGAGAGGAGAGAGGAGGGGGGGGGGGGGGGGGGGAGAGATGCTCTCAACAGGAATTCACTTTTTAAAAACTGAATTACCCATTTTTTTTAGAAAATTAAAGTTCTGTATCCACTAGATAAATTATCTTAAAGATTGCTATTTAAAACAGCATCAAATGAGTATGGAGCATAAATATAAAGCAAAGAAATTAAAAAAAAAAACACAACAAAACACAAACACCAACAAAACAAAAACGGGTCAAAATGTAAAGAGACACCCAACGAAAGTAGGGAAATATAAATGTAAAAAGAGATATCTTGTGGGTTTGGCAGCTGAAATAAAAAAAAAACTAATTACAAATTAGGCACTGAACTATCCAGGTTCTTTCAAACAAATGTTCCAGGTATAATGTAAATTTTTTTTAAAATTAAGATTTGATATCGAAAGTTAAAACGTAAACTTGGTTTTCGATTCTTGACCTCAAATGTTAAATTTCTTCTGAATTAAATCAATGTCAAAATAGCGGCTTATTTTAACAAAAAGACGATGACTCGAAAGCTTAAACCTGTACAACCAAAAATACACGTTATGAACAGTACTTACCATAGTACGAATTTCTGGTCTGTGTGCGAAACAATGGCTCCATGACTTTCAGAACTTGCTCGAAAACTGCAGGGAAGACTAACCGGCGTTACAAATTCTGTCTCCATCCCAGATCTATGCAAACTGACGCCATCTTCACGCACGAAACATACGGGTCCTCTGGCACGTCCCAAGGCAGGTAACTCAGTGCACTGGAGTAATCTGCACCCAGGTTTTATTTTTCCAATCTGCAACAAACATGGATATGTTGATATTTTTCCTTCGAGACATTTGCCAACTAAAAGCATAATAATAAGCTGCAAGCAACCATTTAAATCGTGCAAATTTTACGGGGAACATGTCACGTTTTTTCCGTTTTTAGTGGGGTTTTTTTGGGGGGGGGGTGAGATGGGGGAGGGGTTATCTTTGATAATAAACAGTGGAATTTGATAAGACTGTAAACCGAGGCCCCGTGTGCGAACGCACGCACATCTTGCGCACACGCTAAATTCTGCTCCGCTGCTTTTCTTAAGAGTAGGCCATCGTGTGCCGGTGGGAACAGATGGCATTTAAAAAACTGCATACACACGAGGACTGGATTATCCTCGATATAAAAGAATAAATTAATAAATAAAAGATGGCTTAACTAAACACCGGCAATACAGCTGCAAAGGGTGGTAACCTATTGATAGATGCAGACAACTGCTCTATGACGTCCCCCACATTCCTCAGTTTACAAGGTTTTTTAAATTCAAACATTTGCAAGATAGAAAAATGATGTCCAACCTATCTCGTCCATTTACCTTCTACTGACCATGGAGTTTACTTTAATTAGCCAATATATATTCTGGACATGTTAAAAAAAAATTAAAAAAAAGAAGCCCAAAGACACAAAGCATCATGCTTGGTGCTCCTTGAACTGGAGGGGAAAAAGATTCACTGTGAACTGACCAAGAACTTAGCCATACAACTTAGAACCTGCTGAAATATAATACAGTTAAAAATATGCTGTCCAGGGGTTTTTTGTTTTGTTTTGTGTAGCTAAAAAGGTGGTTGCCAATTGGATGGGTGGCAGTGTAGCAAGATTCAGACAGTAGAAATCCAGTTAAGCCAAGCAGGAATGGGACCGGGAGCACACGGAAAGTTTGCCTTACTACTTCGTTTTTTATCCTTGTTTTTTGGTTTAAAAAAAAAAAAATAAAAAAAAAAATAAAGATAACGTTTTATAATTCTCTCCTTTTCCATTTTTAATTTCAAATGTGTCAAAGTAGCAATAGATAACTAGTCTGAAGTCACATAAAGAATGACATCACTTACGGTGGCTTCGCAACAAGTCTACACACAAGGAGCAGCAACAGTTAACGCGTCTTGTCTGTCCACTTCAGCAGCAAAATTTGAATCCGAATGAACTGTGAAGTGCGCAGGCCCAGTATATCAGCGCCCTCTGTGGGTGAAAAGAGCTTACTTTCCTCGTGCATCACGGCCCATGGCTCTGCTGATGGCTCTAGCAAATAACAGCCATCATGGCGCAGTGGTTAGCGCCTTGAATTTTGGACTGGACCTTGATTTTATTTTCATTTTTATTTATTTATCTTATTCTTTTATATCGAGGATGATTGGATAAGCACTCATATGCTTTTTTACATCCAGTCCCCGTGTGTATGCAGTTTTGTAAATGTCATCTGTTCCACCGGCACACGATGGCCTACTCTTACGAAAAACGGAGCAAGGATTTAAGGTGTGCGCAAGATGTTCTGCGTGCGTTCACACACTGGGCCTCGGTTTATAGTCTCATCCGAAGAACTTTTGGGGAAAGTGGAGTCAGCACTGATCGGTGGATCAGTGGTCTAGAGGTAATGCGCCTGTCTAGAAAGCGAAAAGTCCGGGTTGGAGTGTGGCGGTGGTTCGAATCCCGCTTGGGCCCAAATCTTTTCCCCATCCATTAGACCATGAGTGGTGGTCTGTGTGTTAGTCTTTCGGATGAGACGATAAACGGAGGTCCCAAGTGTTACACATTATTTAGTACACTTAAAAGAACCCACGGCAACAAGAGGATGGTCCCTGGCAAAAGAAGAGTTAACATCAGTGCTGACTCAGAGAGACAGAGAGAGAGAGAGAGAGAGAGAGAGAGAGAGGAGAGAGAGGAGAGGAGGAGAGGAGAGAGAGAGAGAGAGGAGAGAGGAGAGAGAGAGAGAGAGAGAGGTGTGTGTGTGTGTGTGTGTTGTGTGTGTGTGTGTGTGTGTGTGTGTGTGTGTACATGCGTGCGCATATGTGCACACGCTTCCGTGCTTGTGTGTGGTGTGTGTGTGTGTAGATGTGTCTGTGTGTGTGCACATGCATGCATGTGCATTTGTGCATGCTTATGTGCATGTACATGCGTAAATGTGTGTCAGCACGCGTGTATATGTATTCGTGTGTGTGTGTGTGTGTTGTGTGTGTGTGTGTGTGTGTGTGTGTGTGTGTGTGTGTGTGTGTGTGTGTGTGTGTGTGTGTGTGTGTTGTGTGTGTGTGTGTGTGTGTATGTGTGTGTGAAATTTATCAAATTTTATTTTATTTCCAAATGGTATATTAAGGGGCGGGATAGCTCAGTGTTCAGAGTGCTCGCTTTCCCCAGTCAAGTTAAGCAGCATCGAGCGTGGTTGCCAATTGGATGGGTGACCGTTTGTACGCCTTGGCTACAGTACAGTCCCCCAGCTCACCCAGCTGCAAATGGGTACCTGCCGTCTTCAGGGTCAGAGAAGGTAATGCAGCGAGGGAGAGGGGGATGGGCGCCGCCCTCAACATGCTGGCCCTAGAGAAGCTGAGGTCTCTGATGACTCGCTGCGATATGACCACATAGGTTATGGGACACCTTTACTCTTTTTTTTTTTACATTAAGTAAGCAATAACTACTTTTACTTCCCACTTCTGACATACCCACTTGCACTTGCACACAGAGTACCCCTGCTGCGTGTGTATTAATATAGTGTATTATCTTCCAGTCTCTGCTTAAGTTAGAGCATTGGTTGCTCTGATACTTATTTATTTATTCATTCTTTTATATGGAGGATAATGGAATAAGCACTCGTGTGTTCTTTTAAAAATCCAATCCCTGTGTGTATGCAGCTTTGTAAATCTTGTCATCTGTTCCCACCGGCACACAATGGCCTAATCTTACGAAAAACGGAACAGGATTTAACGTGTTCGCAAGATGTTCTGCGTGCGTCGGCAAACACACACACACACACACACACACACACACACACACACCACACACACACACACACACACACACACACACACACACACACACACCGGGCCTTGGTTTACAGTCTCATCTAAAGGACTTTTGGGTGGATTGGAGTCCGCATTGATGTTAACTCCAGGGGAAAAATCCCTCGACCGGGAATCGAACTCGGGTCGTCAAATTGCGAGCGCAAAGTTCTGACCACTAGGCTAAAGGGTTTGTGCCTTCTTAAAAAACTATGGGTGACTGCACACCCAGGAAGTACAGCGCATCAAAGCAGAATCCACGTACAGCAAAGGTTAACATGTGTAAGGGAGAAAAATTCTTGTCTGATCATAGGCTAGTTCTTTCCAGGATTGTTTCCCTTATTCTTTTCGTTAAAGATGCTAATTATTTATCTATTTTTTAAATTTAATTTTATTTATTCTTTTTTTATGGAGGATAATGGAATAAGCACTCATGTGCTTTTTTTGTTTTACATCCAATCCCCATGTGTATGCAGTTTTGTTAATCTTGTCATCTGTTCCCACCGGTACACAAAGGCCTACTCTTACCAAAAGCGGAACAGGATTTAACGTGTTCGCAAGATGTTTTGCGTGCATTGGCACACACACACACACTGGGCCTTAGTATACAGTCTCATCCGAAGGACTTTTGGGGGGATTGGAGTCAGCATTGATGTTAACTCCAGGGGAAAAATCCCCTCGACGGGAATCGAACTCGGGTCGTCAAATTGCGAGCGCAAAGTTCTGACCACTAGGCAAAAGGGTTTGTGCCTTCTTCAAAAACCGTGGGTGACTGTACACCCAGGAGGTACAGTGCATCAAAGCAGAAGCGACCTACAGTGTAAGGGAGGAAAATCTTATTGATCATAGTTCTTTCCAGGATTGTTTCCTTATTGTCTTCGTTTTAAGACGTTAATTATCTGTTTATTTATTCTTTTAAATGGAGAATAATAGAATAAGTGCTCATGTGCTTTTTTCATCCAGTCCCCGTGTGTATGCAGTTTTGTAAATCTTGTCATCTGTTCCCACTGGCACACAATGGCCTACTCTTACGAAAAGTGGACATGATTTAACATTGTGAGCAAGATATTCTGCGTGAGTTTGCACCGGGCCTGGTATACAGTCTCATCTGAAGGACATGAGGGGGGGGGGGGGGGGGGATGTGGAGTCAGCTCTGATGTTAACTCCAGAGGAAAATTCCCCTCCAAGGGGAATCGAACTTGAGTCGTCAAACTGCGAGGTTCTGACCACTAGGCTAAAGAGTTTGTGCCTTGGGATTAGCCTAGTGGTCAGGACATTGCACTGGCAATTTGACGACCCTGGTTTGATTCCCGTTGGAGGAGATTTTTCTCCTGGAGTTAACATCAATGCTGACTCCACTCTCCCCAAAAGTCCTTCGGGTGAGACTATAAACCAAGGTCCTGTGTGCGAACGCACGCAGAACATCTTGCGCACACATTAAATCCTGTTCCGCTTTTCGGAAGAGTAGGCTATCGTGTGCCAATGGGAACAGATGACATTTACAAAACTGCATACACACGGGGACTGGATGTAAAAAAGCACATGAGTGCTTATCCATTATCCTTCATATAAAAGAATAAAATCAATATATAAATAGATAAATAAATAAATAAATAAATAAATGGGTAGCTTTACACCCAGGCGGTACAGCCCATCAAAGCAGAAGCCACGTACAGCAAAGGTTGACAGTGTAAGGGAGAAAAATTCTTTATTGATCATAGTTGTTTCCAGGATTGTTTCCCTTATTCTCTTCGTTTTAATTAAGTAGGATTACGGAATAAGCACTCATGTGCTTTTTTTTTGTCCAGTCCCCGTGTGTATGCAGTTGTGTAAATATTGTCATCTGTTCCACAATGACACCAAATGGCCTACTCTTACAAAAGGCGGAACATGTTTTAACGTGTGCGCAAGGTGTTCTGCCTGCGTTCGCACAAGGGTCCTCGGTTTATAGTCTCACCCGAAGGACTTTTGGGGAGAGTGGAGTCAGCACTGATGTTAACTTCAGGGGAAAAATCTCTTCGAACGAGAGTCGAACTCGGGTGGTCAAATTGCGAGCGCAATGTTCTGACCACTAGGCTATCCCGTCCCCATGTGTGCTGGTGTGTGAACATGACAAAATTAAAAAAAAAAAAAAAAAACCCACAAAGACACTGGTATCGTGTTTAGACATTATTCCCGAGGTTGGAATGCACCTACCTTAATGATGAATAAGGGGGGCGGATAGCCTAGTGGTCAGAACATTGCGCTGGCAATTTGACGACCCGGGTTCGAGTCCGGTCGAGGAGATTTTCTTCCTGGAGTTAACATCAGTGCTGACTCCACTCTCCCCAAAAGTCCTTCGGATGAGACTTTAAACCGAGGCCCCGTGTGCGAACGCACGCAGAACATCTTGCGCACACGTTAAATCCTGTTCCGCTTTTCGTAAGAGTAGGCCATCGTGTGCCGGTGGAACAGATGACAATATTTACAAAACTGCATGCACACGGGGACGGATGAAAAAAAGCACATGATTGCTTATTCTGTTATCCTCGATATAAAAAGAATAAATAAATAAATGAGTAAA
>JASPKP010004698.1:0-17160 GCA_030674155.1 Stramonita haemastoma | reverse complement strand
TATTGCATTGCTTGGTATTGTATTGTATCTTATCGTACTGTGTTGAATACCACTTTCAGTCAGGCAGATTTATCTGCTTGAAAGTTAGGCTGCTGTCCCCAGGGAGAGTGAGTCACCACAAAGAGCACCACCATTATTTTTTTCTGTCTGGTTCTGTATCAGCATTTTTTTTTTTGCAGAATTTTGCCAGGAAAACTCTATTGTTGCTGTGGTTTCTTTTACGTGCGCCTATCAGCATTGCACACGGGACCTTGTTTCTCGTCTCATCCGAAAAGCCACAAACCACAAACACTTGAAACCCGAACTTTTCGCTTTCAAGCCAAGTGCGTTACCTCTAGACAACCGATCCACTAAGTTTTGAGTATGGGTGCCATATGGCGAGGTATTTAAACACAGTCATACACATAAAACTTGGGATGCAGGATGTACTTACAGTTTCAAAGTGATTCCTATATGGGACGAGCGAGACAGAGTACATCTACAGTTATTCTGGTGATTCCCAGGCTGTTAAATTGGGGATGTCTACGTGCGTCAACAGTGCATTTCCCCCCCAAAAATGTCTTTGCGTCTAGACATTGACAGAGTCAAAAATTATATGATCTCTGTGTTCTCTGTCTTTCTGCCTGCCCGTCTCTTTTTCTCTGTTTGTCTGTCGCTTCTCCCCCCCCTCTCTCTCTTCTCCGCAGTGTGAATCTGTCTCTGTCTCTGCCCCCCCCCCCTCTCTCTCTCGCTGTATTTGTCTGTCTGTCTCTGTCTGTTGTCTCTCTCCTTCTCTTGGTCTGTCTCTCTTTCTCCGTCTCTGTCTGTCTGTCTGTTTGTCTGTCTCTGTCTCTGTCTCTGTCTCTTCTTTCTCTCTCTCTCTCTTCTCTCTCTCTCTCCTCTGTCTCTCTCTATCTCTCTCTCTCTTCTCTCTCTCTCTCTCTCTCTCTTCTCTCTCTCTCTCTCTCTCTCTCTCTCTTCTCTCTCTCTCTCTTTCCAAGTCTAAGGAGGACGACATAGTTGTTAGTTAAAGTGTGGTCTTTTTTGGTATCGAAATAATAAAATATTAGTATTGGTACTGGCGGTGCCGTGATTTCATGGCTGGGTTCGAACCTAGGTTCCAGCCATGACCTAGATGCCCGTTCAAGGGGGTTTGTTTCCTGGGGGTTAACATCAAAGCAACTCCACTCCTCTAAATGTCTTTCGGCTGAGACTATAAATCGAAACCCCATGTATGTCAACGCACGCAGAACATCTTGCCACACGTTAAAAAGTGTTCTGCCATTCGGAAGGGTAGACCATTGCCTGATGGTGGGAACTGACGACAAAATTTACAAAGGCGTTCGCATAATTATGGGAACGGATGTGAAAAAAACTTACATAAGTGCTGATTTTATTGTTCATTCCAATGATGTTTTTTTACACACACACACACACACACACACACACAACACCACACACACACACACACACACACACACACACACACACCACAACACACACACTCAAACACACACAGAGGACTGGGTTTACACAAGTTTACCACAACAGATACACGGGGACTAGATGTAAAAAACTCACACACATGAGTGCTTGTTTTCATTATCCTCGAAATAATAAATAATATAAATAATAATAATAATAATAATAATAATAAAATAATAATAATAATAATAATAATAATAATAATAATAATAATAATAATAATAATAATGATAATAATAATAATAATGATAATAACAAATAACAACAACACACAACAATAATAAATAATAATAATGATAATATTAATCAAAAATAAATAAATACCCCTGCCACTTCAATAACAACACTAACAACACACAAACATAAAACAATCCACAGCTGGCAGCAGATTGCTGCCAGTGTCAAAGGTCTACTAAGTACACACCCCAGACCAGCAGACTCAACGCAGATGTCTTGAGACTAACACAGGAATACAGTGTTGAGTTAGTTGTCTGACCTTGTTGGACAGGGATGTGACTCTCATTAGGTAATGTCCTTCAAAGCAACACCGAGGGGGGAAAAGTAAACCATCGAAACCAGACAGACCACCAGCTTCCCTCATTTGGCAGCATCGCTGAATCCTGTGGCATGAGAATCCATGAAGTCAGCAGTGCAGGGCAGGGAAGACGCTAGCCATGGAGACAGGTAGGATCATGTCGGTGTCTCTTGGGTGTGGTGGCTAACACAGAACTCGGTGATGCTTCACTTTACTAATTCTTTTCTTTCAAGGATAATGGAATAAGCACCATGTGAGTTTTTACATCCTGTCCCCGTGTGTTGGCAGGTTTTGTAAACTTTGTCATTCCGTTCCCACAGGCACACAATGGCCTACTCTTACGAAAAGCGGAACAGGTTCTAACTTGTGGGCAAGGATGTTCCGGCGTGCGTTCACACACGGGACCTCGGTTTATAGTCTCATCTGAAGGAATTTTTTTTAGAGGGGAGGGGGAAGGGTTGTGGAGCCTGCAGTTAATGTTAACTCCAGTGGAAAAATCTTCTCGAACAAGATTCGAACCTGGGTCAGCAGATCACAAGCGCATCACTCTGACACAGCTGTTAAGAGAGACGGTTGCTGAAGGAACGTGTTGGTGGTAGCCACATTCATTCATTCATCATTCATTCATTCATTCATTCATTCATTTTCTTATTATCGAGGATTATGGAATTAAGCACTCATGTGCTTTTTTACATCCAGTCCCCGTGTGTATGCAGTTTTGTCAGTCTTGTCATCTGTTTCCACACAAGGGTGGGCAGTCAGAGCGTGGCTACACAAACTAAGCCAATACTGTTGCCAGCAGAGGGCTTAGTATGTAGGTGTTGAACTTCTAACCCCTCGTGTGTTTCTGGATCAAACAGGCACCACTGAATGAATACCCACCATAGTGACTCAGCAGCAATGCAGGGTGCTTCTGGCTGGTGGGCTTATGGCAGCCTAACATGGAAAAGTTCTCTTCAAGCTTCTAGTTCTGAAGAAACAAACATGACGAACTTTGATATTATAGCTGTGGTGATGAAGTCGCCACGAGCAGCAAGGGAACAGTAGGGTTGGTTCTTTACTACAGAGAAGGCAGCAGACACACAAGAAGAAAACAAAGAAGGGGGGGGGGGGGGGGGGTTTCTAAAATCTGCTTTTATTGGAAGGTTAAAAAATGTTGCTGTAAGGTGCTGCCCGTATTTTGGATGGAACACACTGAGACACAGATACACAGACACACACAGACACACACAGATACAGACACACAGACACACAGACACACACAGACACACACAGACACACACAGACACACAGACGTACATACACACACACACTCACACACACATGCATGGGTTCATTAAAAAAAAAAAAAGCAACAACGTGGAACAGACAGGAAGGCGGAAGGTTCATGAGAAAATCGGTCACGCAAGCACACGCTATAAGCAATCTCTATCGGCCACCCACCCACCCATCTTTTCCCTGTTTGCTCATTTTATGTCTGTCATTTTTCGGGAAAGTCTGAGTCAGATAGCGCATATATATCCAGAGGAAAGAGGCACGCACGTGATGTCGTAAAGGGGATGTTGTCGTAAAGTGGACTGGCTCAACCAGACAAAAACCCCATCATCCCTGGATCTGGTATAAAAAACTGTTATTTTTCTGTGGAAAAATAAACACCAAACCCCTCCTTTCCTTCACCATGTGGGCTGACAATGCACAGATTGCAAATCGCAAGACTAACGATTCCAATTCTATTCTACTATCTTCGTGTGCGTGGGAATCAAATAAAACAACAGATTTTCCAAGTAAAGTCTAAGGAGTACTCATGTTCTGTTTGCAATTTCGCCTGTAGTTTGTATTTATGTTTTCTCTTTTTTTTGTTATTGCCATTATTTTGGGTCGTGTTTTTCATTGTGTGTGTTTGTAGAAAACGATGTGCTCAGTACTCTGAAAATATTTGTTAACAGTTAACGTTTGTTTGGACCAGGTTTGCGCAGTTAAAGACCCAGTTAGAGACAAGAAAATCTTTCTGTGACAGCACACACGCACGCACACCATCATTCCTGTTGATGGCCAGGCTATGGGTTAGAAGGACATGGTCTTTGTCTTGATGGTCATGACAAAGACGCTGGTGTGTCACACGGAAATTCTCCCTGGAACATTTTGATGGCATGGAAGACATCTGCATGTTTTAATGCAAGGGATTCAGCGTTCTAACATGAGAATGGATATCTTGTGTCTTTAAGAGCTTTGATCTGTGTTTGTTTTTGAATGATTTTATTGCCTTAGATTTTAGTATTGCTGCATCTATCCGGGATGTGATTGTATGGGATAATAAAGTTGTCTTGAATCTGGAATGTTGAATGGAACATCGTTCGGAGCTGTTGAAATTTTTTTTTTGTTTTTTGTTTTGTTTTGTTCCTTCCTTTTCCCACTTCCTTTTGTTGAAATGCAATGACGTAGTAGTTGTTTATTTCTGATTTTGTTTGCTTTGCTTTGTTGAGTGGTTGGTTGGCTGGTTGGTTGGTTGATCGGATAGTTGGTTTCTTGTTGTTTTTGTTGTTTTTTGTGTCTTTATGCCTTTCATTCTGTTTTTGTCTGTTCAAGAAAGACGGCACCCCTCCCCCAACACACACATTCTGAGTCAACCAGGTAGGATTATAAAACGTTATGTACAACTAAACTCAATTCAAATCAAACAAAATTCTTTCATTTCGAGGATGATAAGATTTATTATCATCGAAATGAAAGAAATTTGAGTGCTTATTTATGACGCTCCACCACATAATGAGACGGAGTGCACATGAGGTCAATTTTTAATTATTGACATGTTATTAATGTGCAATAAACTGGCTATCAAATCAAAAAACAGATTGAAAATCGGACAATTCTGTGCAACATTTTACAAATTGAAATGATAGACTGCAGGATGTGACAAAATGAGAAACGGGCAAGTTTATTTTAGTAACAGGTTGTCAGAATGAGTGCTTTGGTATTTTCAAAACACATTTAAAAGCAAATGGAATAAAAATGATACCTTGATATTTCATCATAAGATAAATAAACAGATCTAGTTTAATAATCAATCAAAATCACAAAATTGACAACTTGACCCCCACCTGCCTTTAAAGGCTCCTAGCGCAAAATTGGGTAATGTGCTAAGCGACTCATTTCGTGGTGGAGCGCCACAATTTTATTAAGCACCCATGCACTTATTTTACACCCAGTCTCCGTACAGACGCATTCAGAACATGCATCAAAGTGTTCACTGTTGAAGCCTATTTGTCTGGCAATAAAAAAAGCAGGGCAGGGCCAGCAATGGCTGGTGGAACTCACGACCCGTACATGCCCAGCATGCATATCTGCTACTAAAGAGTGACGCGCTCCACCAGGTTTCGTTTTGTTCACGCCACTCTGCCTGAAAAAAGTCAGTGCTAATGAATCAACGTGTTGACTTAAGAAAGAGGGCATGGAAGTCCTTGTTTGTGCCACACACCACACAACACACACACACACACAACACACACACACACACACACACACACCACACACACACAACCACACACACACACACACCACACACACACCATCTTGCATAAGAGTAGGCCATTGTGTGCCGGTGGGAACAGATGACAAGCTTTACAAAACCGCATATACATGGGGACTGGATGTCAACAAAAAAAAAGCACATGAGTGCTTATTCCATTTCCTCGATAAAAAAAAAGAATGAATAAATAAATAAATAAATAAATAAATAAATAATAAATAAATAAATAAATAAATAAATAATAAATAAATAAATACCCCATATCCATCTTTTGTTGAAGAATGGGCTGGCAACGCTTGTCTGTATCAAATACTACAGCTTACAGCTACAGCCAGTCCGAAACACCTCTATGACTGTAGGACTTTCGCTGCAGACTGACAGAGAACCTCATCACTTGGTACTGTCAGCTACGGCGGAATTGAAGGCACCTGCTCAGTCATTAGGATGCTAAGCTCTGTCAAAACTGAACACCATCTGGAAAGATAAAAATATCTCACTCAACTCCAAGATCAGACTAATGCGCTCCCTCGTCATAGCCATATTCCTGTATGCCTGTGAATCGTGGACTCTGACTGCTGATTTGGTGAGAAGAGTATAGGTGTTGGAGATGAGATGATTCCGGAGACTCCTTGGCATCTCCTACAGAGATCACATAAGCAACGAAGAGGTGCGTAACAGAATACAGCAAACCATTGGTCCCTACGAAAATCTTCTATCAATCGAAAAGAAGCGTAAACTTAAACGGTACGGGCATGTCACAAGATCGAAAGGACTTGCAAAAACAATATTGCAAGGCACTGTCCAGGGAGTAAGAAAAAGAGGCAGACCAAGGAAGAGATGGGAGGACAACATCAGCGAATGGACAGGCCTAGAACTAAACAAAACTTTGAGAAAGGTAGAACAGAGAGAGGAATGGAGGGAACTGGTTGTCAAGTCTTCATGGGTGCCCCCACAGTTACCAGACGAAGGGATCCATCCATCCATCCATCCATCCATCCATCCATCCATCCATCCATCCATCCATCCATCCATCCATCCATCCATCCATCCATCCATCCATCCATCCATATTATATATATTATATTATATATATTATATATATATAGAGAGAGAGAGAGAGAGAGAGAGAGAGATGGAGAGAGAGAAGAGAGAGAAGAAGAAGATAGATAGATAGATAGATAGATAGATAGATAGATAGATAGATAGATAGATAAAACTCATGTCAGAGTTCAGTGAGTTACGGAAACACGACATACATCTCCGAAGTCGGAATGCAGCGACCTTCATGATGGGCAAAAAACAGTTGTATACGCAGAAATGTACCCTTGGTAAAAATCAGTGCTTTAGCCAAGGAACGAAAAAAACAAAAAAAATCATGCTATGACATACTCCAGATTGAATGGCCCCACTAAAATCAGATCAATGCCTCAGCACACACATCCATAACTTTAGTCGTTTGATGGGAGACTATTAGTCAGTATGAATAGTGTGTGCGCGGCACAAACAGCGAGTCAAACGAGTGGTGGTTGGGGGGACGGATTATTACGATTTGTGAGAGTTTAAGCGTACACCCTGTCTTACTTAGTACCTTGAGCTAGAGAGAGAGGAGAGGAGAGAGATGAGAGAGAGAGAGGAGAGAAGAGAGAGAGAGAGGGAAGAGAGAGAGAGAGAGAGAGAGAGAAGAGACAGAGAGAGACAGAGACAGAGACAGAGACAGAGACAGAGACAAGACAGAGAGAGACAGAGACAGGAAGACGAGACAGAGAGGGGAGACAGAGACAGAGAAATTCAAAATTAAATATAGATTCAAATTTGAATTAAAATTCCTTTATTTCGAGGATAATGAGCAAGCACTCGTGTGCTTTTTTATACCCAGTCCTCGCAAGACAGAGACAGAGAGACAGTAAGACAGAGGGAAATAGAAAGAGAAGCATACTTTATTACTTTTGCAGTACCTCTGGGATTGCATTCAAGATAATCTGAGCACAGAGAAACCCAGCAATTTCAAAGACGTTGAAAAACAACAGTAAGCCCCAAACAAAAACCCAATCTTCTTATGCAATGTCTTTTTCCTCAAAGGAAATTGTATTGCGTTGCTTTTTGTTTTTTATCTGTTGCTTTTTTTTTTTTTACAACTGTTCTTTTGTTCTTATATTCTTGAGAAAGTTGATCATTCCCAATTTGGGATACATTTGAAATAGTATTAACCTCTCTGAACAATCAGCTCTGTGTTTAGAATTGAGTGGGTAATGACTTGTCTTTTTTATTTCTATTATTTTTTTAGCATGCTGACATTCATAAAAAATGCATGCTCTGTCGGTCTGTCGGTCTGTCTGTCTCTCTCTCTCACTCTCTCTCTGTTTCTATCTGTCTCTGTCTGTCTGTCTTTCTGTCTATCTGTCTCTGTCTGCCTGTCTCATTGTCTGCCTGAGTGTATGTGTCTGTCTGTTTGTGTCTGTGTCTGTCTGTCTGTCTATCTGTGTGTGTATGTGTGTGTGTATCTCTCTCTCTCTCTCTCTCTCTCTCTCTCTCTCTCTCTCTCTCTCTCTCTCTCTCTCTCTCTCTCTCTCTCTCCTCTCCCCTTATATCTCTCCCTCCTCCCCCTCCTTCTCTCTGTATTGCTTCCTAAGGGCCGGTTGAGACAATAGGCGTGTTAATGCTTATTTGTTACCCGCGGGGATAAAGATTATCCTCCTGTGCATCTTCAAACTTGTCTAACCGCTTTGAGACACATTTCTGAATTGCCATTTCACTACCAACTGGGAGAGTTGAAAAGCCATCCACACCCCCCCCCCCCCCCAGTGACACAACTTAAGGAGAAGCTAAAAGGTTTGGAAGTTATGTAAGAGTGCGAAATCGATAGAAAGTAAACCCCTTTTGGGGGCATTAGTAGGGAAAAAAACCCAACCCTCCCACACCAAGTTTGTGTTTCCTGGTCTGAGTTGTTGAAGCAGAGAAAGTGAAAGTTTGGCCATAACAGTCTACTGATTTCGTTTAGTGATAAAAGATAGCTTTTTGTGGCCTCTGTACTATTGTTATATTTTATATTATCCTAGGGTCTTGTCAAATGACAGAGGACAGCGGCTGCTGGAATTCGCAAAGAAGCACAAACTAACTCTGGCTAACACACTCCACCCTCACAAGCCATCTAGAACATCAACCTGGCACTCACCAAATGGTCTGATTCATAATCAAATTGATTACATTCTGTCACCCCAAAGATTCAAATCCAGCATAAACAAGGCAAATACAAGAACATTCCAGGAGCTGACATTAGCAGTGACCACGACCTTGTACTTACCACCATCAGGCTGAAACTGAAAGCAAAACAACAGCCAAAAAGCCCACGCATAAGATTCGACCTGGAAAAACTCAAAGACCAACAGTGGTTGAGATCTTCCAAGCCAACATTGGAGGAAAGTTCGCCGCACTCACAGCCATTGACAATGATGTGAACACACTAGCCAACAACATCAAAGAAGTGCTAACGACAGCAGCAGAAGAAACATTAGGCAGAAGCAGAACAAAGAAACAACCCTGGGTGACAAATGAGGTTCTTGACCTCTGCGACAAAAGAAGAGAACTTAAGAAGCAAAAGTTCACAAGTCAAGAAGCCAACAACAAGTACATGGATAGCCACAGAGAAGTGAGGAAAACGATGAGAGAAGCCAAAGAAGCGTGGATAGAAGAACAATGCAACAACATCGAAGATGGAATGGCCAAGGGAAACAGCAAAACAGCTTACAACACTCTGAAAGCACTAACTAAAACCACACAGCCTAAAGCCTCTGCTATTGAAGACAAAGAAGGAAATCTTTTAACGGAAAACAATGCCATCCTCCAACGCTGGACAGAATACTGTGAGGGATTGTATAACTACCCACTACGCCCAGATACCAACATAGTTTCCAACAAACCCCTGAACACCAAGATAAAGATCCACCAATACTAAGGTGTGAAGTAGACACAGCTATTAAACAATTGAAGAAGGGGAAGTCCCCTGGAATCGATACCATCCCAGCTGAACTCATAAAAAATGGAGGGAATGAAACAGCAAGGCGATTCACAGATCTTTGTCAGAAGATCCACGACACCAAAGAATGGCCAAAAGAATGGACACAGTCTCTTGTAATACCCCTGCCAAAGAAAGGAAACCTCAAGCAATGTCAGAACTACAGAACCATCAGTCTCATAAGCCATCCTAGCAAGATCATGCTGCAGGTAGTCCTCAACAGACTGAAAAACCAAGCGGAAAAACTCCTGGGGCTTTAGACCAAAACGCAGCACAATGGAACACATTTTCAACCTGAGAATTCTGATAGAGAAGCATCTCCAACACCAAAAAGACTTGTACCACAATTTTATAGACTTCAAAAAGGCCTTTGACAGGGTATGGCATGACGGCCTCTGGCAAGTACTCAGGCACTTCAACATTGACAACTGCCTAATTGAAGTCATCAAGGCTCTGTACGAGAATGCAAGAAGTGCAGTTTTCATGAACAATCACGTGGGCGAGTTCTTCAAGACCACGGTTGGAGTCCGCCAGGGCTGCCTTCTCTCACCTGTACTCTTCAACCTCTTCCTCGAAAACATCATGACAGAGACACTGCAAAACCACCACACTTCCATCTCCATTGGTGGAAGACCCCTTTGCAACCTCAGATTTGCAGATGACATTGACCTCATGGGCAGCAGCAAACAAGAACTGCAAATCCTCACAGACAGTCTAACAGATCGAGCGAGCGCATGCGGCATGGAAGTCAGTACAGAGAAATCGAAGATCATGGTCAACAGCGCGAGTAATGACAGCACGGAAATAAAGATGAATGGAGAAATATTGGAAGAGGTGAGCCAATTCAAATACTTAGGCTCCATCCTAACAAAAGATGGCACATCAAACAATGAGGTGAAAGCTCGCATTGCAACAGCAACATCTGCTCTAGTCAGACTCCAGAGGATCATCAGAAGCAACAACATCAGCTTCTGCACCAAATACCACCTCTACAAATCCCTCGTGATATCTATCCTCCTATATGGCTGTGAATCATGGACTCTGACAGCAGAGTTAGAGAGGAGAATCCAAGCATTCGAGAACAAGTGCCACATAAGACTCCTCAAAATATCATACAAAGAACACAAGACCAATAACTATGTGAAAGAAGAAATCAAAAAGCGTGTGGGCCCCCAAGAGCCTTTGCTCTCCACCATAAAGAGGAGAAAGCTGATGTGGTTTGGTCACACCACAAGACACAACACCCTAGCAAAAACCATCTTGCAAGGAACAGTCGAGGGCAAGAGAAGAAGAGGCCGCCAAAAGAAATCATGGGTTGACAACATCAAAGACTGGACTGCCCAACACCTGCAACGCCTCCTACTAGCCACACAGGATCGTGAAGCATGGAAAAAGATCTCCGTTGCGTCTTCTCTCATGTCCCCCTACGTCCTTTGGGACATGGGACTGAGTGAGTGAGTGAGTGAGGGTCTTCTCAACCGTAGGAGCGATATCGATGACTTACCAACTCACCCTGGACCTCTTCATTCCTCCCTGTCTTCTGCCTTTCGCACTGCTACTCCAAACATCAGGCCTGTCCAGTATGAGATATTCTGTAATCTTCCTTCGCTTTCTTCCTCTCATTCTCCATCTTTGCACTGTTTCATGCACCGCTGTCTTGGGGAGCCCTTTCAAGGGTGAGACCTTCCTGCACCTCTTCAGGTTTATCCTGTTCCCTGTGGTCAAGGGGTCTTTATAGGGCCAAGCTTGCCTGATTTGGTTTTGCGCTTCTGCGAGTAATGCAGTCTTTGAAGGAGATGCTGAAGTGTTGGCTACAGTATTTCATCCCTGTGGCCTGTGTCCTCTTCCCTAGGTCT
The DNA here is from genome assembly GCA_030674155.1 of Stramonita haemastoma. Taxonomy (NCBI): domain Eukaryota; kingdom Metazoa; phylum Mollusca; class Gastropoda; order Neogastropoda; family Muricidae; genus Stramonita; species Stramonita haemastoma. The sequence continues at coordinate 5,767 of JASPKP010004698.1, read as the reverse complement.
GCTCTCAAGATCCCTGACTCCCTGTTATGCAGGACTTGTTGAGAAAACTAAGCACCGCCTCAATTTGATCTCTGAGAAGAATGAATTTTTTTCTGTCAATCCACAGTTATGGTCTTCAACTTTGTCAGTGCTGTTATAGTTTATGCCTTGGCAAAATCTTCTGAATGTCAAAACGGGTTTTAGTGTGTGTACAAGATGTTATGCGTGCATTCGTACATGGGACCTCGTTTTATCAGAGTTTCATCCGAAGGACTTTTGGCAGAGTGGAGTCGATACTGATGTCAACCCAAGTGGAAAAATCCCTTCGAATAGGTGAAGGCTCAAACCTGCGCCGACAGAACACGAACTCAACACCATAACCACTAGACTATCCCGCCCCCCATTGCATACATGTAAATTTGCATAATCCAATCTCTTAATTCCAAAATCCAATTTACTTTTCCGTTCCAGTTCCACCCGCACCCCGCCTTTTTATTACTTTTTTTTTTATATAATATCACCTATAGTGAACGGACGTACAATAGAAGACCATACATACTTCTGTACCTATGCAAACGGCAAGCAGACATCAGTATTAGGCTGCTATAGGACCACGAACCAGAGGAGCCCTGCACAGATGGGTCGTTTTGCTTAAATTCAGTGCTGGTTCTTTCCATCCAAGTCACGCAGCTCACCACCTACTTAGTTCTCCGCTGTCGACACCGCTGACAACAATAATAGATCAGACAGAGGTCACAGTGATTGACACGGCTATTGTAGGGCACTGACACTCACCACTGACGTTCTTCCCACAACAGTCTGCCCTAAGTCTGCCGTTTCTAAAGGCTCTGAGGCCAGCAAGACATAGGAAGAGAGAGAGAGAGAGAGAGGAGAGAGAGAGAGAGAGAGAGAGAGAGGAGAGAGAGAGAGAGAGAGAGGAGAGAGAGAGAGAGAGAGAGAGAGAGAGAGAGAGAGGAGAGAGAGCAGAGAGAGAGAGAGAGAGAGAGAGAGGAGGAGAGAGAGAAGAGAGAGAGAGAGAGAGAGGAGACAGACAGACAGACAGACAGACAGACAGACAGACAGACAGACAGACAGACAGACAGACAGACAGACAGAGAGACAGAGAGACAGAGAGAGACAGAGAGAGACAGAGACAGAGACAGAGAGAGACAGAGAGAGAGAGAGAGGGGGGGGGGGGGGGGCAATAGAAAGGTATCCAGGAGACTAGACTATAATAGGCCACAGAGCCTGATTTTTTTGCTTTGTTCTCATGACAAGCAGAGAGGAACATTAGTGACGAGGAAGTTAAGTTAGGCTCGGGAAAAGTGGCCAGGCTGCACTGTGTGCTCTCTTCCGTGATTCATCCCGATTATATAGGGAGACTTAGCGACAGACACCTAGCTCCGCTACTGGTCAGGAAAATGGATTACTACTCTCAAGTTCCGTTCCGTAAAGTGGACAATGCTTGGCTGACAGATGCCAGTCTTCCTCTCTAGCTTCTCCCACACTGAGCACCACATATTGATGGGAGTCCTTCGTGATATCCAATATAAAAAACCCACTCAATAAACCACACTTCTTGGATTGAACCCTTAAGGCCTGAGCCGACACGTCACTTAGCCAACGGAAAACGCAGACACTTGACAGGTTAACAGTTAAATAAGTGGATAAATCTTGACTGTCCTCATAGCCTGGAAGTTCAGATAAAAGATATCGTGTTGTAAAAGAGAGGCACGGGGTAGCTCAACAGTTAGACCACTCTCTCCCCAAGCTAAGGTGTGATGAGATCAGCATGAACAACCTTGGAGCAACGCATTGCATATGACTTCATGTAAGCAGCCAGGTCATATTATCATGACATAATTTTCACCAACCCTAATGATCATGCACTGAAAAAGAATCATCCATGATTCTTGAACTATTTTAATGTGTCTCAGCAGGGCTGATCAGGAGTGTTTCATTATAGACAATGGGGCCGTAAAAATCATCAACAGACAAAAAAAAAAGATTATGTGTTTGCTACACGTGTAGGCAGCGAGCTCCCCTCTCCCCCCACCTCCCCACAAAATTTCAAAAAACGTAGGTTGCCCCAAACTACCTGCTGTGATTACCAAACAGACGTCATTGTGACAGACTTTTAACAGGAGTGTATTTAACACCCCCAGCCTGCCATTGAGCGAATTTTAAGTAATGCTTGTCTATTACCCCCAAATTTGTCTTGGGACACAACTGACATTTTGATCGCTTATTTCCGAAACCACCTACCACACACAATTCCTATCTCTCCCCCTTTCCTTCCCACGCCCACCCCAACCCCCTCTTACCCCAACCACCATCCTTAATTCCCATCCCAAACCTCTTTTCTCTCCCGCTGTGCTGCCTCTATCAGTTTTGTTCTGTCTCGATATCTATAAATAAGACTTTGAAGGTGGGTTTCTTTCCCTACATACTTTTCTTTATTTGTTTTTAAGATTATATGTGTTTTTTCATTTCTCTCTGCTTGTCTTTCGATGTGTCTTCTGTTTGTCTGTGGATCCTGTGATTAGCTGTGTTCAGTGTGCCAAATCGTTTCCTGCATCCCTCTTATTCCTCGGTCCTCGTTTTTTTTTTCTTTGTCGACATCTGAAGCCAATTTTCAAGAAGGAAGGTGGCATGACGGTTTTAACAATCATCTTCCTGACAAGTAAATCGTTAAGTTCCTGGGTTCGATTCCCAGACTTTCCTGTTTTTGTGTAAGGAGCTGTAGTTCCTTTTTAGAGTTCTGTTTCTTTGTCTGCAGACAGACCTTGTAGGACTGACATGGTATAGGTGAAGAAAACCACTTGCTGGCATTTATCTTTGGAGTATCTGACCATCGTGGCAGCTTGTGGGTAGCAGTCCCCTTAAACTTATGTCATCTTTCCTAAAAGGACTGTTAGCAGAGTGTCCATGGCACTAGCTCAACCTCCTTCTGATTAGTGTTGCTCTTCCTCAAGAAGATCTGTGCTTGTTCTCTTGCTATTTTTATTTCACACACACACACACACACACACACACACACACACACACACACACACACACACACACACACACACACACACACACACACACACATACAATCAAATAACAGATTTTTAAAAAATACCTTGCGAGCTATTTACAGACATGCAACCGTTGATATCAGTCACAGAGACTTTTTCATGTACGTAAAAGTTTGCAAGACAGTAGAAATATCTTTGCTGAATGAACACAAGTGAACTATACAGTCCTTCATCTGATTAAAACAAACTTAATGCTGCTACGAACACCGAGACATCAACATCTGAAAGTGAATTTACATTTCATTTACATTAACAGTGTCACAAATGAGGACGTTTTGTCAAGTTGACCAGTTTTGGGACAAGTGCGCGTGCGCGTATACACACACACACACACACACACACACACACACACACACACACACACACACACACACACACACACACACGCATACACACACACAAACATACACACACACACACACACACGCAAACACACACACATAGCAGTCACACACTCACGCGCACACTCACAAAAAAACAAGATTAGTTTAGTAGCGGTGACAAAAACTCTTCAATGTCTGACCAAAAATAGACCTTCTAACGTCTCTCTACATCCTTCTGTACACTCGCACACTCACTCTATTATCCCGTTTCCTTTGTATGTTTTCCTTTTCTCCTTGTTTTCTACTTGCTGTGTCTCTTTTCTTCGTTATATTTTCACAGTCAACAATCTGTACACCTACCTCCTTCCTACTCCCACGAACATTTCTATTCCTGCCCCTTTTTTAATCAGGCTTATCTGATTCTGTTGCTTTTATTTTTTACGTTTCTTTATGTTTTGATGTTATCAGTGATCTCTGCCTTGAAACCTTTGAATGGGAGTGGAAAATGGGGGAGGGGGGGGGGGGAGGAGGGGAGCGGGGGCGGGGAAGGAGGGGGGGGAGGGGGCCTATCCTTTTTTTTTCTTGTTTTTTTTTTGTCGTTTCTCAGCTAGAGATTCAAGGTTTACCAATGATGATATATTTATGTATATGAATGTTCCTGCCCACCCTTTAACGCAGCCATATTCCGACTTCGGGATTGATGTGTGAATATAACATAAGTGTGCATGGGTTTTTACAATTTTGTCATCCATGCGTGTTGTATTCGCACACAGGATCCCAATTTGTAGTCTCATCCAAAGGACATTAGGGGGAGTGAATTCAGTACTGATGTTAATTCTAGGAGGAAAATCCTCCTCACTCCTCCCTCATCTCACCCCCCCCCCTCTCCCTCTAATCAGGTGTCTCAGTAGTGGCTCGAACCCAGGCCGTGAGATCGCGAGCTCAACGCTCTAACCTCTAGGCCATCTCCTTTCTCAGCGGATTATTTTCAGTCCTTTGATAAGGAAAAGTATTGTAGTTCATCATTCTCAAAACCTGATCATGTGCATGTCACGAGGGCTTGTCAATCATGAGTACATGCAGACACATGCATGTTCACATAGGAGAGAGAGAGAGAGAGAGAGAGAGAGAGAGAGAGAGAGAGAGAGAGAGAGAGAGAAGAGAGAGAGAGAGAGAGAGAGGAGAGATCTTCATTTTTCAAGAGCAACAAAGTATTTACTTTTTCACCCGGCCCTTGCCCTGATTTGGGAATAGCAGAACGAATAAACAAAAAACATTACCCCCAAAACAGAACAAAAAAGAGACCCCCCTTCCAAAACAAACAAAAAACGCCCCCAAAACAAACAACCCCCCCCCCCCCCCTACAAAAAAAATCCCAACAACAAAAACAAAAGAAAAACAAAACCACCAGCAGCAACAATTGAAGTTCGACCTCTGATTTAAAAAAAGGGAGAAAGGTATGCAGTCAACAAACGCATAATTCTTACTGAATACAGTAATAATTATTTTTAAAATAAGAAATAGATTTGTATTCAACAAAACACACAATCCCTAACTGACCCGAATATAAATGTCAAGACAAGTATACTGATTATAATTAAATAAATCAAATAGATTAAAATTCAAAGGAGACGGCAGACAAGAGAGCAACCCAAACAAAAAATACATATGTCTCAAAACAGATTTTTCTTACTTCAAAACACTATTATGAAGAAAAGGAAAAAAGCTAACCCCACAACATACAGCAAACAAATATACTTAAAAAATCAACATTATGATGTAACGCCCAAACATAACATTTTTTCAAGTCATGTTCAAGAACATTTCATGTTACATCATCAAACAAACCAAAAACCAAAGTATTACAAAACACCCACACGAAACACTTCTTGAAAATAATATCATTATCAATGAAACCTATCAAATCACAATGTAGCAAAAGTAAAAATGAGAGAGAGGAGAGAGAGAGAGAGAGAGAGAGAGAGAGAGAGGAGAGAGAGAGAGGAGAGAGAGAGAGAGAGAGAGAGAGGAGAGAGAGAGAGAGAGAGGAGAGAGAGAGAGAGAGAGAGAGGAGAGAGAGAGAGAGAGAGAGAGAGAGAGGAGAGAGAGACGTACGTACAGAGCCAGTTAGGCAGCCAGAGACAGAGTGCGCGCACGCGTGCGTGCGTGCGTGTGTGTGGGTGGGCGTGAGTGCGTGCATGTCTACATGCGTGCGTTCGTGCGTGTGTGCGCGTGCGCACGCGCGCTTGTGTGTTTTTGCTGTTGTTGATACCGATTTACAGTCTTGATTTGGCCCCAAGAAGTCACAAGACGAAGAAAACAAAGGCCCTACTAGGATTTTGTTTTGGTCAAATTGAGCAAATTCATTTTAATATTAACATTCTT
>JASPKP010004697.1:0-17168 GCA_030674155.1 Stramonita haemastoma | reverse complement strand
ACACACACACACACAACAACACACTCACACACACGCACACACACACCACACACACAGCACGCACGCACACACACACACACGCACACACACACACACACACACAAACACACACACACAAAAACACACACAAACGCACACAAACGCACACAAACACACACACACATACACACTCAAACACACACATACATACACTTATACACACACACTCACACACACACACAACACACACACACCACACACACACACACACACACACACACACACACACACACAAAACACTCACTTGCACACCACACACAACACACACACACACACACACACACCACACACACACACAACACACACACACACACAGGAGCAGACAAAAGACAAAGCCTGCAGCCATATCCTTTTGCATCACATAAATTTCCCCAGAGAGTTTCCACATACACACAAAAAATTTCATTTTAAACATATGCTTCTTCATACACACTGATCAAGGCTTAGCTATCTCTTGTTGGGGTGGTGGTGGTGGTGGTGGTGGTGGTGGTGGTGGTGGTTGGTGGGAATGGAGAGAGGGGGGGGAACGTTGAGGTCAGTGGGTGGGGTGGGGAGATGTGGGAAGGGGGAGGGGGAGGGGGAGGGCACATGGTCGAAAACTCAGCGCATTTTATGCAAACTTGTGTCCCTTGTGACTTGTTCACAGCTTGTAGAGTTGTTGTTGTTTTTATTCTCCCTCCTGCAATTTTCCACCAGCCAACTCTTAGTCTTTGAAAACATGACTGCATTCCTTCCTTCCTTCCTTCATTCATTTCTTCTGTTATTACTTTTTAAGGATAATGGAATAAGCACTCATGTGCTTCTCTTACAACCAGTCCCCTGTGTGTATGCAGTTTGTAAATTTTGTTGACCAGCCAACTCTTAGTCTTTGAAAACATTACTGCATTCATTCATTCATTCATTCGTTCGTTTCATTCATTCATTCATTCATTCATTCATTCATTCATTCATTTTTTTCTTTTATTTTTTTAAAAGGATAATGGAATAAGCACTCATATGCTTTTCTTACAACCAGTCCCCTGTGTGTATGGTTTTTGTCAATTGTGTCATCCATTCCCACCGCACACAGTGGCCTATCAGTCCCCCATGAGGTCAGGTTAGGTGTGATGTCACTATTTTGACCCAATTGGCTTTTATTGATAGAGAAGCGTAGAGATCTACATCTGTTTATCTTTCACTGAAAAGTTTCACACAATTAGAAAAACTCTACACTTTTCCACGAGCAGTGGCAAAGGGTTTTTTTTTTTCTGTGGAAGGGAGTGAATCAGTGGGATATTACAGGTCTTCCTTAAAAAAAAAAATTCTGTTATATCGAGGATAATGGGATAAGCACTCATGTGCTTTTTTCATCCAGTCCCCATGTGTATGCAGTTGTGTAAATATTGTCATCTGTTCCCACCGGCACACAATGGCCTACTCTTACGAAAAGCAGAACAGGATTTAACGTGTGGTGCAAGATGTTCTGCGTGCGTTCGCACACGGGGCTTCGGTTTACAGTCTCATCCGAAAGACTTTTTGGGGAGAGTAGAGTCAGCACTGATGTTAGCTCCAGGGGAAAAATCCCCTCCAACGGGAATCGAACCCGGGTCGTCAAATTGCCAGCGCAAATGTTCTGACCAGGTGGCGTCACATCTAGTCCAACTTCAGAAGGTTGGAACATAGGCTGACAGGTCAAGGAGGGTTTCTCTAATTATCTCTGCAAGTCACTTCCAGACAGAGTTTGGGTTGGCTCAGGATTCAATTTTTTTAAATTTCACTGGAATACAATATCCCAACAACTGACGGTTCAACAGACAGAGTGGTTCCACAACGACAATTTTCATCAATTAAGAGAAAGTCTTTCACCTTTATTTTTCCTTCCTTGGTTATAGCTCCGAGGTTCACCAATGGTGAGATTTTGCGTATGCGACCGTCTTTGCCCACCCTGAAGATCGCTGTATTCAGACTGGGGATGATTGCTGGGTGTGTTTGTGTTTCCCTAAACCATGGACGCTGACAGGAATCATGGATCTTTAATGTGCATCACTGATCTGCGTGTACATGTATACGAAGGGAATCAAGACACCGGCAGGTCTGCGTCTGAAGTTGACAAGGTGCTGGTGAAAATCCCAGCCCTTACTTCAAAAGGTCTCACCCCACCCAGGTGTAAAAGGGGTACCAACCTTGTGTTGGGGGTTAACCCTGCGATAGACTGGCGTCCTATCCAGGGAGGAGTCTATGACTCTCAGTCGCTTAACGCCACAGAAACCGGATAAGCACCGGCCTGATGAGCCTTAGGCTCGGGACAGACTTTAACTTTTAACTTTAACTTCAAAAGGGGCCGGGGCACATCAGTGGTCAGAGCACTCCCTTTCCCTGAGCTAAGGTTAAGTAAGGAGGAGCATCGAGCGTGGTTACCAAGTGGATGGTGACCGTTTGTGCGCCTTGGCTTCAGTACAGTCCTCCCAGTTCACCCAGCTGTCAATGGGTACCTGCCCTCTTTAGGGTCAGGGATGGTAAAGCAGCGAGGGAGAGGAGATGGGCGCCGCCCTCAACATGCTGCCCCCTAGAAAAGCTGAGGTCTCTGGACGCCTCGCTCCCCTATGACCACATAGGTTATGGGACACCTTGACCTTTACCTTTTAATTCACAAGACGCTAACACCGAGATTCAAACCCACGTCTTCATGGATCCATGGGACTGAAATCAAACAGGTCTTAACCACTCGACTATAGCGTCTGTCAAACAACACAAATCTGATTGATCTTTAACCCCAACTCTGTAGTTGCCCTCTCTGATAGTAGTTAGATGAGTAATCATTTCCTCCCTCAGATTCTCCATTCCTCTTCTAATGCTACATCTGCTTATTTTATTTATTTATTTATGTACTTATCTTTTTATTTTCTTATTAATTTTTTTCTTTTATATAGAGAATAATGGAATAAGCACTCTTGTACTTTTTTTTAATCTAGTCCCCGTGTGTATGCGGTTTTGTAAATTTTGCCATCTGTTACCACAGGCACACAATGGCCTAATCTCTCAAAAAGCGGAGCAGGTTTTAAAGAGTGCATATGTTCTGCGTGAGTTTGCACCAGGGGCCTTGGTGGACTTTTGGGGAGAGTGGAGTCAGCACTGACGTTAATTCCAGAGGAAAGTATCCATTTGAACAGGAATCGAACCCGTGTCGTCAGATTGCGAGCACAATGTTCCAACCACCAGGCTATCCTGTCCCCTTTTATATTTATATAGTTGGTGATGCCATCTCCTAGCCATCGGCAAATCCTAGAAGGTATGGGAACCTTATATTTAAAAAAAACACCCAAACTCCACAAACTGCTGATGGCTGTGCGAGTGTGTTGGTTTAGGGTGTGTGTGTGTGTGTGTGTGTGTGTGTGTGTGTGTGTGTGTGTGTGGTGTGTGTGTGTGTGTGTGTGTGTGTGTGTGTGTTTGAGCGTGTGGTTTGTGTGTGTGTGTGTGTGTGGTGTGTGTGTGTGTGTGTGTGTGTGTGTGTGTGTGTGTGTGTGTGTGTGGTGTGTCTGTGAATAAGCATGAATACATATTTCAGATCCTGTGACATTCACATGTTAACGTGAGTTTGATCTTATGCATTAGCATCATGCATATTCGTATGTGTGTCATAGAAAAGCATTTTCAATTTTTTATGTCCACGAGTACAAAAGGCTTTTTTTTTTATTTTTTATAGTGTATTCATTGAAACAAAGTTTGTGCATTTCTATTTTTTCTAGTTTTGATTGAAAAAATCATTCCAAGATGATAAACAATTTCTCCTTATGTGCTTATAGTCTGCATACTCTGTTGGATTGAATAAAAACATTTTAGAAAAAAAAAACCTCCACAAAAACCCAACAATCACGGGTGAAACAGCCTGTGAAAATGAACACGACATTCTGGAATATTCTCTCTTCTTCTTCTTCTTCTTCTTCTTCTCAATTCTTCTTCTTCTTCGCAATTCTTCTTCGCAATTCTTCTTCGAACGCTCAGACAGCAACTCTAACTGTCAGTCCTATGAGCAGGAATGTGTTGCTTTGTCACGAAATAATTAAAGCGCCTGACAAGTCAGGCCCAGCGCATCTGACTTCGGTGTGGGAAGGAATTGTCTTTGAAGACTTTCTCAGTTCTGGAAAAAAAAAAGGCCGGAGGATGGACCAAGATGGCAGAACATAGACAAAAGAAAGAGGTGACAGGAAGAGAAAGACACAGGGCTGAAACAAAGAGAGGGATAGAAAAGAGGGAATTGTTAGCACAGAATTTCCAGATGGTGGGGATACTATTCCTACTGATAGCCCCCGCCCCCCCCCCCCCCTCCCAAATCTCCACGGGGGGATATTTTTGATACAGAAACTCTACAGAAAATAATGATTTCATGACGAAATTTTGAATCAGCAAGTGCTTGCGTCATCAGATCAAACAAATAACGTCACACGTTATCAAGCTAATGCAACACTGGCTCTTTACATGAAAATAGGAGCTTTTATTCTAGAACTCTGATACATCTGATTTCATTGATTTGATTTGATTTCTTTTATATCGAGGATAATGGAATACGCTCTCTTGTGCTTTTTTTACATCCAGTCACCGTGTGTATGCAGTTTTGTAAATGTCATCTATTCCCACCGGCACACGATGGCCTACTCTTACGAAAAGCGGAACAGGATTTAACGTGTGCGCAAGATGTTCTGCGTGCGTTCGCACTCGGGGCCTTTTGGGGAGAGTGGAGTCGGCACTGATGTTAACTCCAGGAGAAAAATTTCCTTGACCGGACTCGAACCCGGGTCGTCAAATTGCCAGAGCAATGTTCTGACCACTCGGCTATCTCGTCTCCCCCCCCCCCCCCCCCCCCCCCCAGAGAGAGAGAGAGAGAGAGAGAGAGAGAGAGAGAGAGAGAGAGAGAGAGAGAGGAAGAGAGAGAGAGAGAGAGATCTGGGGGGGGGGGGGGGGGGGTCTGTCTCGTCGGTTGTTTTAAAAAGGATGCGAAACAATGCACTGAATAACATATATATATATAATATATATATATAATATATATATATATATATATATATATATATATATATATATATATATAAAATCCGACAGGAAAACGTGAACTACGTCAGCAATAACATCATACATAACACACATACACACATGCATTTGTAAACACAAAAAGGGCGAAACCGGCAATTCCTTCCTACTCTTAAGTTCCCTCTTTCTAACCCCCCCCCCCCCCTTCTCCCTTTTCTGTACGTCCCCCTCCCTACCACCCCCACACCCCTTTTCCTTCTACTTCAAATCGACCTCACTTGAAAGAAGTCCCAAGGGAAATCGCTCCGGAACATTGCAATCTAATTGTAAAAACAACCGCCGTTTTCAGCATGCAAATTAAGTTGTTGCTCACTTGTAATGAGAGCATTGGCGCTCTGGGTCTGTTTGGTCGATGTGGTCTGTTGTGGCCCCGCCGACCACCATGGCCATACGATAGTGATTGTGGAAATAATGGAAATGATACTTATAGTAATGATAATAGTTAAAATGATAATAGTAATAATAATGATAGCAATAATAATAATACTAATGATGATAATGATAATAGCAATGATAATGATAATAATACAAACTACTACTACTACTACTACTACTACTACTACTACTACTACTACTACTACTACTACTACTACTACTACTATACTACAAATTATGATGTCGATGATGATGAAGTAAATATTATTTCAATGATGATGATGATGATGATGATGATGATGATGATGATGATGATGATGATGATAGTCAATAATAATAGTAGTAGTAGCAGCAGCAGCAGCAGCAGCAGTGGCTGTAGTAGTAGTAGTAGTAGTAGTAGTAGTAGTAGTAGTAGTAGTAGTAGAGGAGGAGGAGGAGGAGGAGGAGGAGGAGGAGGAGGAGGAGGAGGAGAGGAGTAGGAGTAGGAGTAGGAGTAGTAGTAGTAGTAGCAGCAGCAGTAGTAGCAGCGAACACGCACGCGCGCGACAGGTCTGCTGGGAGGTGGTTAAAAAAAATCCCCCCCCTGACTTAATTCACCAGACGTTGATGACGAGATTGGAACCCAAGACTTGATGGACCCAGTGGCTTGATGTCCAACGGTCTCCACCACTCGGCTACACTGCTCCACCCACAGAACAAACACAACTAAGCCCCCTTCAACTGTCAGGCCTGCAGCACAGTTTAGAACCTTCACATCTTCAACCCCCCCCCCCCCCTCCCTCTCTACCCCCTCCCCCTTGAATATAAAAAGCCCTAGATCAATGGCTTATGCCCCTTGCTGGATTGGCTCACACAGGCTTCACGCTGTAGAATGGTTATCCCCTGTGCATAGTTTGGTGTTTTCTGTCTGCATCGAATTCTGAGTTTTCTGGGAAAAACTTTTCTTGTTGCCGTGGTTTCTTTTACCAGCGCTGAATCAGTGTTTTTTTTTTTTTCTTCAGATAATGCTTAATCTGAAAGGTTGATATAAAACCAGAAGGTACCTGTTGTTGTTCTTGCTGTTGTTGATGTTTAATGTTTTTGCTGTGTGTGTGGCTGTGTGTGTGGGTGGGGGGGGGGAGGGGGGTATGTGTATGTGTGCGTGCGTGCGTGTGTGTATGTTTGTGTTTGTGTGTATATTTGTGTGTGTATGCACGCGTGTGAGCTTGTGTGTGAGCTTTGTGTGTGTGGTGTGTGTGTGTGTGTGTGTGTGTGTGTGTGTGTGTGTGTGTGTGTGTGTGTTGTGTATGTGTGTCAAAGTCAAAGTCAAAGTCAAGTCAAAGTCAAACTTTTATTTCCAGATGGTACATTGAGTAAGCAGTGCAATTGCTTTTTTTCATCAAGCCATCCATCTAAAAAATAAAATAAAATAAAAGATTTAAAAAAAATTTTTAAAAAGGAGAAAAAAAGAGAGAGAAAATCATATTTGAACAAGGAAAAACTTAAAGAAGATATGTGGTACAAATGAAAAGATTAAAAATGAACTTGAAAAATATTCACACCAAAGAAGAAACTACATACTCACACACAAGCACACACAAGCACACACACACACACACACACACACACACACACCACATATATATATATATATATATATATATATATATATAATATTTATATATATATATATATATATACATAATATATATATATATATATATATAATATATATATATATATACACACACATATATACATATATATACATATACCACACGCACACAAGGAACATAATGCATGATTCCTAAAAAATTGTTTTACACACACACACATACAAACCTATATCAATTCCCTCCTCCAAAACAAGTACGGTGCATACAAAGAAAAACAATACATTACAAAGCAATGGATTGGAAGCAGAAAGGGAAAGACAGTCACATTAATTTCCTTCCTTTTTCTCAGTCCTTCACTCCCAAGCACTTGTGTTTATAGATTTACACTAAAACATTTCAGCGTTCTATCAAATAAGTGCATTCAGGTACATAAAAAAGCAACTAACTTGAGCACCAGCTTATCAATTGTATAATTAAAAAATCAATCAATATTTTTTTTAATTGGAAAAAAAAGATTAAAAATAATAATAATAATAATAATGATAATAAAATAATAATAATAAATATATATATAACAAACAAACAAACAAACAAACAAAAAAACAAGAAATAATCCCCCAAAAAGCAAATGTATACAAGAAAAAAAAAAATCAACATTTCCTATAACTAAATATCTCATGTACTGTATCAACACACGCACACACACACACCACACACACACACACACACACACACAACACAACACACACACACACCCACACACACACACACACACACACACACACACACACACACACACACACACACCACACCAACACACACCAGAAACAAACATCCAAACCAAAGAGAAATAAAACAGATAAAATCAGGCAACCCCCCCCCCCCCCCCACTATAAATGTTAAAGCCCAGCCAAACAAACCAGCATCAACAACAACAATAACCACAAAATCCCAACTCACTCACACACACACACACAACACACACAAACAACACACCACACACACACACCCAAACACACACACCACACACACAACAAAATCAACCATCAAGGTCTAATATCTTATCAAGTCCACAAATTAGTACCCCTTAAAAATAACATCAAGAGATGAATAAAAATGACCATATAAACTGTGGTCATACCAAAATTTATAATGATAAAAATGACTTCATGATACATTCATCTCTCGTCCCTCGCACAAAGCTACATGAAACTTTTTAATTCAGTTGTAACACAAGCCCAATACAATACGTTGGATAAACTGAAAGAGGATGTTATACACAAGCAAAGTACCTTTACAAGTTTGTTCTATACACTTATCATGAAATTTTTTTTTAGATGTGCTTTAAAAAATATCTTTGTTTTTGATACATTTCAAATTTTTTGGTAGCTTATTCCTTAGGTCGCTCCTGAATATAGTAGCTTGATTTATATAAAATTTTTCTGGGTCTTGGAAATGCAGCAAATGGTTGGTCTGTGTTGATTGATTTTGAAAGTATTGGTAATTTTGGGAGGTGCAGTTTGGTTAACAACTTTTTGCATAAACATGGTTTATTGAAGGAAAGCTTTTCGAAAATCGGGACGTTTTATTTTCTTATAATCCTCACTGTCAGGGTACTTGATTTTAACAGGACAAGTTTTACTGCTCTTTTAATAAACATGAATGAATTTCAAGTTCGTTTCACTACAGGTATCCCATAATTTTGATGCATATCAAAAATAGGAAATATGACAACAAAAAAACAGTTTTCGAGAGTGTTTGATTCAAAAAGTGTTTGATTTTCGATAATTGACGTAACTGTGAGCAATGCGCTTTCCATGAATAATGGATCAGTCCAAGTCAAATTTTTTGTCAATGGTGACCCTAAAAGTTTATGAGATCAACTTCTTCAATTATTCTGCTATCAAGTAACAGGGTTGGAACTTACTCTCATTTTTTTGTCTTTCTGTCTTGCTGATACATACATGCATTTTTGTTTTTTTGTGCATTTAAGGACATATGGTTTAAAACTGAGTCCAAGTAAACAATTTGTCAATGCTAAATGAAGTTTGCCAAAAGCTGCAAGGGTCAAATCACTACAAAGTAAGTTGGTATCATCAGCAAACATTTCACAGTTACATTGAAAAAACAGGTAAGTCATTTACAAAATTGAAAACAAGGAGGTCCCAATACTGACCTTGTGGTACCCCATAGCTAATAGGTAGTAATGCTGATGTTTGATTTTAACATTACAAGCGTTGCCAAATTTGACAGAAAACTTTTAGAAGCTGAAAATTTCAGGTGCCCAGTTTGTACATTTCTAATTTGCTAAAAACAAGAATGATCAATCAAAACAAATTTCTTTTTCAAATTACAAAAAGGAGTCCTATAAATTTATTGTTATTTATGTTGTGTAAGGGGACTTTCAGTAAGCTGAGTTAAGCAGTGTGGCAGGAATAGTTTTACGAAACCCCCGATTGATCTTCATTATTACTGTTGTTAATAAAGTAAAACTTAGCGATGTTTGTATTGTTTTTCTTGGTTTTAGAAATATTGAGAAATTGAAATTGGCCAAATTCGAAGGAGAAATTTTTCCCCTGATTTATGTACTGGAAGATTTTTGCTTGTTTAAACTTGAGAGGAAAACACCTTTTTTAAATACACAATTTGTATAGATATGTTATGTTTTTCAGCAAGACGGACTAGATAGTTTTATTATCCGTCCATCCAAATTGTCCCAAACACGTGCCCCTTTATTTTGTTTGTAATTTTAGACTATTTCATACATCAAAGATTGTCATGCTGGGATTAAAGGAATTTTAATGTGTTTAAACTAACATGTTGTTTCTAAAGTAAATAAATCATTTTTCGCTGACTTGTCGCATGTTAAACCTTTTTTCCCTACATTTGAAAAATGGTTGTTTAATTCACGCAGAATTTCTTTAATGGAAATTTTGGCTCTTTTGAAATAGTTTAATTACATAATGTATTAATGGCTTTCCAAATTTGGCGAGAGTCATTGTGTAGTTAAAACTTTGGAAGTAGTTTCGCTTCGATCTGCTTTAGAGAATTCCTTTATTTCTTTGTTCTCTAAATTGGCATTTTACCATGGGTTTTTCAATTTTTTTTCTAGTTGATCTCGGAATCTATGTCCATTGTTACCAAAAGGGGGTTCGTTTTTTTTTAACACTTTTTCTTATGAAGGGAGCATGTTTGTCAAAAACACTGAAAAATGATTAACCCAAAAATCAGCAGCTTATTGGGATCCCTTATTTGATAAATATCATGTAAAGGTGAATTCATCAAGTCTGAAAGAAAAGTTTCTCACTAAATTTTTTGAATCTTCTGTAATAATGGGTTTTTTGCCCAACTTTAAATTTTTAAAACGTGTTTAAACCAAGAAAGCAGACAGGATTATGATCACTGCACCACAGATGGAGTACATACTTCATTTTTGTGTTGTTTTGCATTAGTATATATATGATCAATTAATTCTTTGAGTTTTCTGTTATACGTGTGGGTTTATCTACAGTTGGTCAGGCCAAACAAGTATAGTTTTTGATTCCCTTTAGGCTTAGGTTGAGTAAATCTAGTTAAAACACCAAGGAAAACTGTTTCATGTTAAAAAGTGTAACTTCCCCCATTAAAGAATTGAATGATCAATCCGTCAGTAGGTTTCTGACGGATTTCTGTATATAAAACCTATCAAAGCGGACACGTTTTTTTAAATTTGATTTCACCCAAATTGATTCAATATCATAGACATCAAAGTTATTAAACCTTTTACAGCATAATGAAGATGCAAAATATGTTAACAAGCCGTAGTTTTTGGTTTGAGGGATCTTGACGAAATATTTGGTATCCTGAATGTGCATGTCTGCATCAGTTATAATTTGAGGAAAGACAGATTCAGCAAAGCCAAACAATGAAACTCATTCCCCTCATAAATAGTATCTAGCAATATCATCTGTTTTATTCATTGCATTGTTTATGTTGAGGTAAACCTACCGGAGACCCGTTTTTAATGGCCACTTGTCTGAGGTAAGAGGCATACATCAAATAGGCAGATAGTAATGCTGTGTTAGATCTTTGAGTGTCTATGAGTTTTCACACAAGTAAAAGAAAAAACCAAAAAACAAAACAAAATCAAATAACCAAAACAATTACAAAAAGGAAAAAACAAAATAACAATAATGACTAAAATCTCAAATAACAAACCAACGTAACCTAATAGAAGTGTAATCACAAAGAAGAAGTATAATCACAACTCAAATTAGGATACACGAATATTATATACAAAGTTCTGTAACAAAAAAGTAATAAGCAAAGCAAAAATACACAATCACACACGAAATTTTCAGCTGTTATCACCCAAAAATCTCAAATAGATCAATCAATGATGATCAGTTTCTGCTAATGAACAGATATAGAGTAAAGCAACTTCACTGTGTAAACTTAGCAGAGTACACTGCAGCAAGACACCTTTAAACATTTCTGAGAGAGAGAGAGAGAGAGAGAGAGAGAAAAGAGAGAGAGAGAGAGAGAGAGAGAGAGAGGAGAGAGAGAGAGAGAGAGAGAGAGGCCTGCTATAGGAGAAGATAAAAACTAGTTTATGCAATAGTACAGACAGAGATAGACTTGTCTTAGGCTAAAAAAGGGTAGGTTACTGTTGGTCAAGTTATTTGGTGAAATAGCACAACATTTGGGGGTGGGGTGGGGAGTGAAAAAGTAAAGTTTGGGGGGGGGGGAAACAAACCGGGCTGAGGAGTGAAAAGGTGAAGTTTGGGGGGGGGGGGGGGGGGAGGGGGGAAACAAACCGGCTGGGATGGGTGAAAAGGTGAAGTTTTTTTTTTTGGGGGGAAACAAACCGGCTGAGGAGTGAAAAAGTGAAGTTGGGGGGGGGGGGGGGGGGGGGGGGGACAACCGGGCTGAGGAGTGAAAAGGTGAGTTGGGGGGGGGGGGGAAACAAACTGGGCTGAGGAGTGAAAAAGTGTAGTTTTTATTTTGGGGGGGGGGGGGGAATCCACCAACCCACAAGGTTCATGAATTCATTTGACCGTGTAAAACTATTAGGTAAAAAGAAAAATCTCACATACTAGGTCTATGTGTGTAAATACATGCATCAACACATTTATCATTTGCATCAAACACATTTGTGATTATGCCCTCACACAGGTGTGTACATATATGCATCAACACATTTGTGTTTATGACCTCACATATACACACACACACACACATAACGCACCCGCGCACACACTCACTCACACACACTCACTCACTCACACACTCACTCACACACACACTCACTCACACACACAACATACACATACACACTCACACACACATACACACACATGTCACAACTTGTCACTCACACACACATACACATACACACACACACATGCACACACTTACACGCACACATACACACATACACACATACACACACAGGCACACACACACACATTCACACACACACTCACACACACATTCACGCACGCACACACACACCACACACACACACACACACACACACACACACACACACACACCACACACACACACACACTCCTGTAATTATATATTAGGGCTGGAGCAATTCCATTAACAGACCTAGGATCTTGTCTGTTTTGTTGTTTGGTACAGTCAGTCTACCCAGCATGACTGAGTCATGGGGAATAAGTCTCCTGGGTTGTCTGGGTGGAAAGTGAAAGTCATAGTCAGTCACAGGTGGGCATTTAGGCGAGGTGGACAGGACAGGAGACACGTTTGAGTCATTAGTGTTTGTTGTAGGTAGAGTCTCCACACTTCTGTAACCTCTTCACTGCGTCCACATAACTAGCAGAAGGGGAGTGTGAGTATGTTGGTGGGACGAGTGGACGGTTACCATGGGAACAGAGGTTGTGTGTAAGGACTTCACAACCTCTGTAGCTGGGATGGAGTCTGTCACGGTACATGTCTTTCTTGGGTGCACCTGACTTGGCCAGGAAGTAGGGGGTATTGTCAATGAAGGAAACTCCTTCTTGAATGCAGGTGTTCCTCAGGTTCATTGTGGACCATGAAGCTGCTGCACCAAGTGGGTGTCGTCCAAGGGGGGGGGGGAGAAGAGAAGAGGCGTGTAGCGTGGCACGGGGGAACACCCTTCTCAGAAGATGTATCAGCTTGACCCAGTCTGCTGAGGAGACAGGCCCTGTGTAGCAGCTGTTGATTCCGACATGGAATACAACACGCTTGATGAGGGGTGAAGGGGGGCGTGATGAGAGCCACTGACACAGGTGGTCGACAGTCAGGCCAGGCACCGCCAGGTTGCAGACAGGGTGGCAGTGTGTTGGCATTCTTTGGCTGTCCACACCTACCAACGCTGAGTCACCCAACAGCAGTGTGTTCACTTGCCGTGGGATTAATTTCTGCTTCAGAGCAGTTAAGGAGATAGGCGGGGTGGGGGTTGGTTGGTGGCTGGGGACTTGGACTGCTTACGTGTCTGAGTATTATGATGTGTGGTTGTGGAGTGTGAATGAACAGTGTGTGTGTGGGGGGGGGGGGGGGGGTGCCAGAATGGGTTGCTTGCTTCTTTGATTGTGAGGGAAGTGGGAGTGAGAAGTCTTAGCATTGTCTGTTAGAAATTGGCTGTTTGTTAGTCTGTGTGTGCATGGATGAAGTGTTGATTTGCTTACATTGTTGCAGGGGTTTTTCTGTAGTGGTTGTTAGGGAATCTGCTGCATTGTCTGAAAGAACTTCAAATCTGTTTGAAATATCTACGCTATATTTCTCTGTTTGTGTGCACAGTTCAGGACATTCTTTGCTTGCATTGTCTGTCTGAGTCACTGAATGTTGTGTCGGTTTGGCTGCACAGAGAGTCTGTAGTTTTGTCTTGATGCTGTTGTTGACATTGCTTTGACTGTCTTTGAATGACTGGAGCTTGCTTGCTGTTTCTTTCAGCTGGCCTTGCTGGGTTTTGTGGCTGTCCTGCAATTCATTGATTTCATGTGACACTGCTTGTTTCATTATTTTCAAGGAGTTTTTTTTATTCTGATCTCTGAATCAGAGATGTTTTGGGCATTGTGATCTATTTGTTGTTGTGCCTGTAAAAGTTGCGATTCCAGTGTTTGTATTTTGTTCTGCATGTTGGAGATGGTGTGGTTGGCAGCAATGAGTTGCTTGTAGAGCATGGTTACTGTGACAGTGTCAGTTGACTGTGTGAGAGTGGAGGGTGCATTGTCCTGTTGTGTAGAGGTGTTTTCAGGTGTAGATGAGAGGCAAGCATCGGTTGTGGTGATAAGGAGAAGATGAAGGGGAGGGATCAGGACTGGGGGAGGGGGTAGGAGCTAGGTCGTTTGGAGGTTGGCAGGGAGGAGAGGAAGGAGAGGCAGGGGGGGGTAGTGGGAGGGTCTGGAGAGCTTGATAGTGAAGGGAGGGGTTGATGATCAGGTGAGGGGTCATGGAGAAGGGCGGAGGTGATCGTCACATCTGTAGGTGGAGGAGGAGGGGGTGAGGTTTCTTCATCAGCAGCTGTAGTCTGGGGGCACTGGGATGACATCGCAGGAGGTGTGCTGTCCGTGATGGCTGGTAGAGTTTGGTGGCTTGGTGACGCAATGGAAGACAGCACATCTGGGGCGTCTTCTGTGGAAGGGTTTAGTTCAGCCAATTGATTCACAATGGCTTTCAGAGTTTCAAACTCCTTCTCCACCCACGACTAGCACACATTTCCCTGATATTAAAAGTTTTCCTGTTGAGTGGTAAATGTGAACAGTTAGGAGTTTGGTGGTGCCCTGATAAACCTGAATGAACGAGTGCCACAGTTCAACTGGAAGAGTTAGGGTGTACTCAGTAGGAATTGATAATTGGACTTTGTCATTTTTGTTCCTTTCAGAAAAGGTGGAGGAAATGCCTGATGGTTGGTATTTTCCACAGTATCTCTCAAAAAATACGAATCTCCATAGGGGTAGTCTAGACTTGGGGGAATCGAAAGTTACTTGGCATGAGTCTAGTGTGGGTTGTATAGTTTCACTAGAGAACCACTTTGCACTCATGGAGCGTGTAGTAGGCCTCATTTTTAGAGGGAGCTGGTAGTATATTGTACAGTGTGGTTACAAAACATACTAAAAAAAAAAAAAAAAAAAAAAAAAAAAAAAAAGGCTAAGAAAGGAGAGAGAGAGAGAGGAGAGAGAGAGAGGGGGGGGGGGGGGGGGAGGATGTTAATAGGTGCCTTCTGCCTTGTTGACCATTTCAATAGTGCTTAGGCCTACGGGTTGGCACAGAGAACGGCATTGTTCATGAGGCAGTTTACCACTAGGCCTATAATAAAAAACAACAATGTCAAACTAGGCTACACTGATCAGCAACACATTGTATGGCCTGTAAACTTTGGGTAGGGAGAAGACTACATATTAGCCTACCTCAGCTGTTGGCCCAACAAACCATGAAAACACTCGACACAGATTCGTGAAGCTCGCCGTCACACTTGAGTAGTCACACTTGAGTAGGCTGTTACGGCACAAAGGTCCAGGAACAGGTCACCACCATCTTACCACTTCACCACTGCACAAGGCTTTGTTAAAACTAGATCAGTGGAAGAAATCATATAGGAATCGTAAATCGTAAATAACTCAATATTCACAACTTTTTATAGCCAATTATGTTCACACTTTTTGTCCCGGGATGAAGACACACTGGTGTGTATAATTTTCAACTGAACAACTTTCCTCTAACTATTAGAAAAAACACATCTCTGGAGAGCTCCTCTTGGCACGTCTTACTCCTGGCACGTCTTTGTGTGTGTGTGTCTGTGTGTGTGTGGTGTGCGCGCGCGCGCGCGCCTGTGTGTGTGTGTGTGTGCGTGTGTGTGTGTGTGTGTGTGTGTGTGTGTCCGCGCTCGCATGTGTATTTGGAGTGTATATTTGTTTGTGCGTATGTGTGTGCTCGCCCACGAGTATATTCATGCGCGCATACGGGCATGCATGCGTATATGCCTGTGTGTGGTTCGTGTACTCATTTATTATTTTTTTTAATTATTCTTTTACTCTTTTATATCGAGGATAATGGGATAAGCACTCTTGTGCTTTTTTACATCCATCCCCGTGTGTATGCAGTTTTGTTAAAGTCATTTTTTCCCACCGGCACACGATGGCCAACTCTTACGAAAAGCTTGTGTGCTTGTGTGCGTGCACATGTGCATAATTATGTATTATGTGTTCATTTTCTCTTTCTTGCTTGTTTGTTCTTAATTTCTTTTTTCTCTGGGCTTCTTTCCGTGTCAGATGGATCGTTGTGTTGACTTGCAAGGCATCTGGCTCTGGCCGGTGTTTTCTCTGTGGTTTAAACAGTTTTCTGAGTTCAGAAGCAACAAGCAACAGTATAATTATGAAATGAGCACAACAAGCAAAGCTTCTATGGGGTACTCAAACATCCATATCCATGCAAGGATAGGCTGCAGCTGAACACCATTGCATCAAATAATGAACGATAAGACAAGATAAGATAACGTAAGTATTTAAAGATTGTGAAAATACTGGAGAAAACAAAAACAAAGAATAAACAATAACAAGGGGGTAGATGCATCACGGCAATGCAAGGCAGCACCATCGCAAGACTGGTTGTGACATGCTTACACCAGAAAACAATAATACAACATACATTGTGTTTTTTTCTTTTCCTTTTTTGTGGTTTGTTTGTATGTGGGTAGTATGTGTAATGAAAAGACTCGGGCAAAGCACACACACGTTGCGTGTAGGGGCTGTCTTTGGCTCAGTGGTACGAAGTGTGTGTGGTGTCTTTGGTTCATGGGGCGAAGTGTGTGTGTGGTGTCTTTGGCTCAGTGGTACGAAGTGTGTTGTGGTGTCTTTGGTTCATGGGGCGAAGTGTGTGGGGTGTCTTTGGCTCAGTGGTGGCGAAGTGTGTGTGGTGTCTTTGGTTCATAGGGCGAAGTGTGTGGGGGTGTCTTTGGTTCATGGGGCGAAGTTGTTGTGTGGTGTCTTTGGTTCAGTAGTGCGAAGTGTGTGTGGTGTCTTTGGTTCATGGGGCGAAGTGTGTGTGGTGTCTTTGGTTCATGGGGCGAAGTGTGTGTGGTGTCTTTGGTTCATGGGGCGAAGTGTGTGTGGTGTCTTTGGTTCATGG
>JASPKP010004696.1:0-17170 GCA_030674155.1 Stramonita haemastoma | reverse complement strand
TCTCTCTCTCTCTCTCTCTCTCTCTCTCTCTCTCTCTCTCTCTCTCTCTCTCTCTCTCTCTCTCTCTCTCTCTCTCTCTCTCTCTCTCTCCCTCTCTCTCTCTCTCTCATAGCCTAGTGGTAAGAACATTGCGCTCGCAATTTGACGACCCGGGTTCGATTCCTGTCGAGGAGATTTTTCTCCTGGAGTTAACATCAGTGCTGACTCCACTCTCCTCAAAAGTCATTCGGATGAGACTTTAAACCGAGGTCCCGTGTGCGAACGCACACAGAACATCTTGCGCACACGTTAAATCCTGTTATGCTTTTCATAAGAGTAGGCCATCGTGTGCCGGTGGGAACAGATGACATTTTACAAAACTGCATGCACACGAGGACTGGATGAAAAAAAGCACAAGAGTGCTTATCCCATTATCCTCGATATAAAAGAATAATGAAATCAAATCTCTCTCTCTCTCTCTCTCTCTCTCTCTCTCTCTCTCTCTCTCTCTCTCTCCTCTCTCTCTCTCTCTCTCTCTCTCTCTCTCTCTCTCTCTCTCAGTCAGTCAGTCTGTCTGTCTGTGTCTGTCTGTCTGTCTGTCTGTCTGTCTGTCTGTCTGTCTGTCTGTCTGTCTGTCTCTCTCTCTCTCTCTCTTTCTCTCTCTCTCTCTCTCTCTCTCTCTCTCTCTCTCTCTCTCTCTCTCTCTCTCTCTCTCTCTCTCTCTCTCTCTCTCTCTCTCTCTCTCTCTCTCTCCCCCCCCCCGTATGTCTCACCTATTAACATCCATTTTTAGTCATATCTTGTACTCCCTTTTTGATAATCACGTGTGACGAATGTAATTGATTTTATGTAAAATTTTTAACTAATGATCGTTAAAAAAACAAACAACAACAAAAAACCTGAATAACTTTGTCCATTACCACATATATAATTAGAAACATAAATTTTAGGATGTAGTCATAAGATTGATATGATATTAGGGTATATATATCCCAAAATATGTGCCTTACAGCGGATAGAGTATTCGTGTATTTTTTATGATTTTACTCAGAATTCAAGGCATATATTTTCCTTAGAATGAAGTTTATTGATGAAATGTGTTAGAACCGGTGAAAATGTGTGTGTGTGTGTGTGTGTGTGTGTGTGTGTGTGTGTGTGTGTGTCGCGTGCGTGCGTGCGTGTATGTGTGAGAGTGTGTGTATGTGTGTGTGTGTGCGAGCGTGCGTGTGTGTATGTGTGTGTGAGTGTGTGTGTGTATGTGTGTGTGTGTGTGTGTGTGTGTGTGTGGTGTGTGAGTGTGTGTGTATGTGTGTGTTTGTGTGTGTTTGTGTGTGCACGTGTGTGTGAGTGTGTGTATGTGTGTGTTTGTGTGTGTGTGTGTGTGTGTGTGAGAGTATATGTTTGTGTGTATATGTGTGTGAGAGTGTGTTTGTGTGTCTGTGTGTGTGTGTGTGAGTGTGTGTGTGTGAGTGTGTGAGTGTGAGTGTACGTGTATGTTTCTGTGTGTATGTGTGTGAGAGTGTGTTTGTGTGTCTGTGTGTGTGTGTTTGTGTGTGTGTGTGTGTCTGTGTGTCTGTGTGTGTGTCTGTGCGTGAGTGAGTGTGAGTGTGTGTAAAACATTATCCGATTGAAAAAAAAAATGATATGCTTATTTTTTTGAAACATCTAGGATGTTTTATGTTGTTGTTGTTTTTTTGTTGTTGTTTTTTTTATTATAATTTTATTGGTAGTATGTCTCTCCCCCCTCCAATAAGGATGCTAGTTTTAAAAAAAAAATTCCCCTTTTATCCAAATGTATGATTTATATTACATGTACAATTTTTGATAGATAGTGGTCGATTGATGTTTTCGGTTGTTTATTTCATTTTGTTCTCTTGTTTGCTCCTTATCTACTAACGCTTTTCTTTTTTTCCATAATCAAAATTTTTTATTGTGACTTCTGATTTTTGTCCTCTGAAAGAGTGCATTTTATTACCTTATCATATATAGTGTCCTTTATTCTTGTGTGTTGTTTGGTACTGCGTAAGTTATTGTTTAGTACATTTTCAACTTGATGTATCCCTGAAAAGGGCGGGGACTGGATGTAAAAAAGCACACGAGTGCTTATCTATTATCCTCGAATAAAAGACTTTGCCTTGCCTTGCCTTGCCTTGTCTCTCTCTCTCTCTCTCTCCCTCTCTCTCTCTCTCTCTCTCTCTCTCTCTCTCTCTCTCTCTCTCTCTCTCTCTCTCTCTCTCTCTCCTCTCTCTCACACACACACACACACGCACACACACACACGCGCCCCTACCCCCCGCATGTGTGCATGCGCGCGCAAACACATACACACACTTACTGAAATTATATATATATATATATATATATTTATATGTATATGTATATGTATATGTGTAACGGGTCCTACAGGAGAATTATCTAAGTTGCCACTCTAATCCCGTTCCGCCTAATTCGGTACCAGAAATTTAGAGTCCAAGAATAATTTCTAGTTTCTTTAGTAACCCTAAAGAAGAGTAGGGCTCAGCTACTTATGGGCCGGGGAGTGATAAAGGGGGATAGAATGAGGATAGTAGAAAAATAGGGGAAAAGAAATATAGAGAGGAGGGAAGTAGGTGAAGTGAAAATAATCTACCTCAACTCACTCAGCTGCCACACTGAATACACCCAACGTGACAAACAACAACATTCGTTCAATGCGACTCCAGACCCAGTAAGTTGGGTTTACAACATATATTTCATAACACAACCCACAACACTACACATAAACATAAGCACCAATTGTACTGCAAGTACAATTGTGACGCTCCACCACGAAATGAGTCGCTTAGCACATTACACAATTTTGTGCTAGGAGCCATTAAAGGCAGGTAGGGGTCAAGTTGTCAATTTAGACATTTTGATCGATTATTAAACTATATTGGTTATTCTACGTTGTAATAAAATATTAAGGCATAATTTTTATTCCTTTTGCTTTCAAAAGTGTTTTGAAAATACCCAAGCCCTCATTCTGACAACCCGTTTCGAAAATAAACTTGCTCCTTTCTCATTTTGTCCCATCCTGCAGTCTATCATGTCAATTTGTAATAACTTTGCACAGAATTGTCCGATTTTCAATCTATTTTTTGTATTGGACAGCCTTTGTATTGCAAATTAATAACTTGTCAATAACTAAAAATTGACCTCTGGTGCAAAGTGACTCATGTGGTGGAGCGTCACAATTAAGAAAAAACAAAAGATAATATGTTCCATCCTAATACAACAAAATAGATCAATAATCAGTCTAAAATTAGGACTAAATGAAAGGAGTGAGGAGGGGATAATTGTGTGAGGAGAGGGTGACAGGGGAAACGATGTTCCTGTAATAAAAGAACATACAATGTAAAAAACATCACCACAAAACCAATCCTACCGCATATTTCAAATGCTCACACATCAACCATCAATCACTGAGCTAGCACACTAAGCTCAATTACCAAAAGGCACTCTCACCCTATCCAGTTTGCAATTCTCATGAGAATAAAATATTCTCAAAACAATCTAACATAACCTCTAAAATTATCTCATAAATTTAGTTGTTAGTCTCACATGTGTTTCATTTTCTTTAGGACAGATGATGGTCCATCCTATGAAATTAACGAAAAGGACTAACTTACTTCAAATAAATTCCAATGACATTCCAATGTCATTGCACCTGTTTAAAATTACTAAATAATCTATCACAAACAGGTCAGAATTCTTAGTGATAAAATCATTACTAAAATTAAGTAGGCCTTCACACCCATATATTTGTAGTGTAAAGCCACACTAGAATATTTCCAGCATTTTAATAGCTGAACAATATTCTACCAAAAGTTAAGCTTACAACAAAGACCATGACGGTGCCAAAATTTACCCCACGCTTTCTTTGTTCAAAGCAATCACTTACGTTCTCTGTTAATTCACAGGTTGAAAGCCTGTGAAATTAAATCAAACATATAGATTTCCTGAACCTTCCAAAACTATTGAACATCCAGACTCAGCGAGTCTCTGTCACACGTCTTTCCCTCACTGGCCCCAGGCAGGAAGTGAGATTTAAACAGGAATATCGCAGTAGGCATGTCTTTAAGGGGAGATCACTCAACTCTACAAGGGAGTTACTGAACTAAACGCTTAGTAACACCAAACACAAAAATACGTTTTTGTGAGGGGGGTTACATGTGTATTGACAAGAATAATTTCCCATTGAAGTTCAAATGAGCAAAAGTAATACCTTTACACAAATCAGGAGACCCAACAAATCCGTCGAACTATAGACCAATATTCATACTATCAGTCCTATCTAAATCATTAGAAATTCATATACAATTTCACTTACATTCTCATTTTAAAATATATGATCTAATTAATGAAAACCAGTCAGGCTTTCGTAAAAACCATTCTTACCATACAGCTTTAATACAACTAATTGGGCACTGTTTTTTGAATAACAATAATATTACAGGAGTCCTTTTCTAGACTTTGCTAAAGCCTTTGATGTTATTAGCCACTCTCTTCTCATCAAAAACATTAGAATGCTAAAAAAAATTCAAACCAAGCATTATCATTTTTTGGACTCATTTCTCAGTAATTGTCATCAACTTGTTGAAATTGGACCTGGGAGATCAATCATATTACCCCTGAGGTAGGGAATACCACTGGATCAATACTAGGACCACTTCTTTTCTCCATTTATATTAATGACCTACCTCTGCATATCCATTGTTCATGTCAATTGTTTGCTGATGATACATCAATTCTATGTAACAAAGATGATCCAAACCAGCTTTTGAATGATATGCAGGCAGATATCGATAAACTTACCAATTGGACAGAACTCAATCATATGTCTCTTATTTCAGATAAAACAAACTGTATGTTTATAACCACTCGGTTCTCTTCTATATAGAAAAGCAAACAATCCAAAACCAACCATAACAAATAGGTGCACAAGAAACAAAGGCAAGAAAAAGGTGCACTAGCAGAGGTTACCGATGTTGTAAGATACACAAGGGTTCCAATACATATACCGTAAAATCCCTAGCATAGGCCCACCCCCCTGTGCACAGATTTAGGGCAAAATTGGGGGGTGGGCGTTTGCTAGGGATAGACCCCTTTGCACAAAGTAATTTTTGTGCTTAACCGTGTAATTGAGTGAATACAAACCCCAAAAGCATGTAAGTTAGGTCGTGTGAGTAGAAGACTTGACCTATCCACAGAAAATTGATGGGCACACTCCAAAACATTCCCACCTGCTTCATTATCCACATACTGGAGGGCTTCCAATTTGAAAGATACAGTGTAAGACTGTCCCTTGGCATTTTGCAAAACTGGCACGAGAGATTCAAGAGCCAACTTCCGGCCATCAGGAAGCCATCAGGAAGCGTTGTCAAAGTACTGGTACATTACTGACAGACAAAAGACGCCGGTGGAAAAGGCATGACATAATTTTAATTCACTTTTTGAGGGATGGGTGGGAATGAGGAGAGGGGACAAAGAATAAGAAAAAAGGAAAGAAAAACGAAAAGGTAAAGAAAGGGAAAAAGATGACTTTTAGAACAGTCTGCACAAATCCTGTTGAAAGTGAGCATAGTCTCTTTGAAAAAAGCAGGGTGGGCGTTTGCTAGGTAGTTACCCCTGTGCACAACTTTCGGCCCAAACTGGGGGGTGGGCGTTTGCTAGATGGTGGGCTTATGCTAGGGATTTTACCGTATTGTGTTCTTAGAGTCAGGCTGTATAGTGTAAGCCGTAAGCAACATTTATAAAATATAATATCTGGTTATAGTACAATACGGATAATCACCAAATAATCACTGTCTTCATCTCTTTCAGCAAAGTCTTGTATAGTGTTCATTCAAGAATATAAAAAAAAATGAATGTAAAAATAAAATTCTTACATGCTATACAGTCTTCTAAAAGAGGCCTTCCTTTAAACTTGCTGATGAATACTTGTAGCACATTTTAACTCGCAATGATGTATGTACTGTTTACCTAATAACAATGAAATAGAAAATATGGTCAATGCTTACACTTCAATAATATCCAAGTATTGCTAATAGCTTTGATAAACCTATATAAAAAACTGTTGAACATGTTTAATTCCCTTTGTTTGTTAGGGCTTGCCAGAAGCCCTGAACGACTGCACACTGCCAAAACATTATGTATTATTCTGGCTGTTTCTGAGTTACAAAAGCTACAAAGGCTGCTATATATCACTCCCGTTTCTTCTAGTACAAAGTTTGTTTCCAGACACTTCTGTATAATTCAATCATTCTGATTAAAAGGTAGCTTAGAAAGAAAAATAACTCATACATCAACTAGCATATCCTCTATCAGTGTTATTCTCAACTAGTTTTGTACACGCATACAAGAAAACTTCTAATCAAACATCATATATTATCACATTTTTAAGAAAAACTGTTGATATTGTAAAGGATGCTGAAAAAGAAAACATTTAGAGTGAAAAATAAAGAACAAATCTGTGCAATTACGCTGAATTGAATCTAGGTTGGCCCATTTAAGACACAGTGAGTAAGATCCATACACTAAACACAAACATCCATGCAAACCATGGCACAGCAGACTGATATAAAGTCTGACTTTCACTGAAAACGAATGTGTGAGACAAGAGAATAAACAACAGTTATCTTGTAATTATTAGTTAACTATCAATAAAACTTGTTCTGCCAGTTAGTGTAACATCCAGCCACACAAAACCAAGTAATGTGTGACACAAAGGGTCTGTGTTATCTGAGTGTGAAAACTGCATGTATCAGAAAAGGCTGAAGTGAAACATCATTACATGATTAATTAAGAACAGACCAAATCAGGATACCAAATCAGATGTCTACACAGGTAGTCTTCCTACCTGCATATGTATGCAAGTGTATACACACACGTGTACACTCGCTGATTAGGGCAACAGGCAAGTCACTACACATTCCTTCGAATACCACACTCCCACATCGTTACGCTACACAGTTGCAAGAACACAACACAGACATATTTTATGCAGGTATATACATCATAACACAAGCATGATTAGTTAGCATCACGAATCGTTGTCATGCATCATGAAAATAGCCTAAAAATTCACAGTGACAGCAACTTAGGTAAGTACTAAACTGAACAGAGTAATCTTGCCTTTACATCTATGGTCCTTTGTTCACGTTACATGTCAGTTAAGTGTGACTGTAACCTGGACGATTTCTCCCCTAACTGCTTGTGGAGTCCTTGAGGCACTGAACTGAATTTTTCTAGCAGTGTGTTGAAAGAAAATGGCGTTCGATGAAGTCCATCCGTCTCCAACAGCAGGGTGCATGCTGGGTATATTTGTGTCAACCACGGACGGGGCAATAAATTGTGTACATGATGTGCATGCCTGCGCATGAGGGGCCTTGGTTTCAAGTCTCACCCAAAGGACTGTCAGGGAGTGGAGTCAGTGCCGGTGTTAACTCCAGGGGAAATCCTCTTGTATGGACACGTCAGTGAGGACTCAAACCCATGCCCTTCAACACTGACAGACCATGAGTGCAACGCTCTAGCCACCAGGCTACTCTGCCCCCAAACTTTCAGCACAGAATGATGGATGTGCCTTCATGCACGCATTTCTTCATTTTTGAAAAAAAAAACACATGTACAGCAGCATGAATATATAAACTTATATAGCAGCATAAAGAATATCCACATATACACCAGTATAAAAACATGTCAACATGTCTACCAGCAAAAAAAGCAAATACTCAATTGCTAAAGCCTTTGACGTTACTAGCCACTCTCTCCTCATCAAAAACATTAGAATGCTAAAAAAATTTCCAACCAAGCATTATCATTTTTTAGACTCATTTCTCAGTAATCGTCATCAACTTGTTGAAATCGGACCTGGGAGATCAATCATATTACCCCTGAAGTATGGAATAACACTGTATCAATACTAGGATCACTTCTTTTCTCCATTTATATTAATGACCTACATCTGCATATCCATTGTTCATGTCAATTGTTTGCTGATGATACATCAATTCTATGTAACAAAGATGATCCAAACCAGCTTTTGAATGATATGCAGGCAGATATTGATAAACTTACCGATTGGACAGAACTCAATCATATGTCTCTTATTTCAAACAAAACAAACTGTATGTTTATTAACCACTCGCTTCTCTTTTATATAGAAAAGCAAACAAACCAAAACCAACCATAACAAATAGGTGCACAAGAAACAAAGGCAAGAAAAAGGTGCACTAGCAGAGGTTACCGATGTTGTAAGGTACACAAGGGTTGCAATACATATATTGCGTTCTTATTGTCAGTCTGTATAGTATAAGCCGTAAGGAACATTTATAAAACAATATCTAGTCATAGTACAATACGCATAATCACCAAATAATCACTGTCTTCATCTCTTTGAGCAAAGTCTTGTATAGTGTTCATTCAAGAATAAAAAATGAATTTAAACAAAAAAAATTCTTACATGCTATACACACTTCTAAAAGAGGCCTTCCTTTAAACTTGAACTTCAAATAAAACAAACTGTATGTTTATAACCACTCAGTTCTCTTCTATATAGAAAAGCAAACAAACCAAAACCAACCATAACAAATGGGTTCCAATACATATATTGTGTTCTTACTGTCAGTCTGTATAGTGTAAGCCGTAAGCAACATTTATAAAACATAATATCTGGTCATAGTACAATACGAATAATCACAAATAATCACTATCTTCGTCTCTTTCAGCAGAGTCTTGTATAGCGTTCATTCAAGAATAAAAAATGAATGTAAACAATAAAATGCTTACATGCGATACACTCTTCTAAAAGAGGCCTTCCTTTAAACTTGCTGATGAATACTTGAAGCACATTTTAACTCGCAATGATGTATGTACTGTTTACCTAATAACAATGAAATAGAAAATATGGTCAATGCTTACACTTCAATAATATCCATGTATTGCTAATAGCTTTGATAAACCTACATAAAACACTTTTGAACATGTTTAATTCCCTTTGTTTGTTAGGGCTTGCCAGAAGCCCTTAACAACTGCACACTGCCAAAACATTTTTATGTCTTATTCTGGCTGTTTCTGAGTTACAAAAGCTAAAAGGGCTGCTATATATCACTCCCGTTTCTTTTAGTACAAAGTTTGTTTCCAGACACTTCTGTATAATTCAATCATTCTGATTAAAAGGTAGCTTAGAAAGAAAAATAACTCATACATCAACTAGCATATCCTCTATCAGTGTTATTCTCAAGTAGTTTTCTACACGCACACAAGAAAGCTTCTAATCAAACATCATATATCACATTTTTAAGAAAAACAGTTGATATTGTAAAGGATGCTGAAAAAGAAAACATTTAGAGTGGAAAATAAAGAACAAATCTGTGCAATTACGCTGAATTGAATCTAGGTTGCCCATTTATTTATTTATTTATTTATTCTTTTATTCTTTTATATCGAGGATAACAGAATAAGCAATCATGTGCTTTTTTTCGTCCGGTCCCCGTGTGTATGCAGTTTTGCAAATATTGTCATCTGTTCCCACAGGCACATGATGGCCTACTCTTACGAAAAGCGGAACAGGATTTAACGTGTGCGCAAGATGTTCTGCGTGCGTTCGCAGAAGACACAGTGAGTAAGATCCATACACTAAACACAAACATCCATGCAAACCATGGCACAGCAGACTGATATAAAGTCTGACTATCACTGAAAACGAATGTGTGAGACAAGAAAAGTAACAACAGTTATCTTGTAATTATTAGTTAACTATCAATGAAACTTGTTCTGCCAGTTAGTGTAACATCCAGCCACACAGAACCAAGTAATGTGTGACACAAAGGGTCTGTGTTATCTGAGTGTGAAAACTGCATGTATCAGAAAAGGCTGAAGTGAAACATCATTACATGATTAATTAAGAACAGACCAAATCAGGATACCAAATCAGATGTCTACACAGGTAGTCTTCGTACTTGCATATGTATGCAAGTGTATACACACACGTGTACACTCGCTGATTAGGGCAACAGGCAAGTCACTACACATTCCTTCGAATACCACACTCCCACATCGTTACGCTACACAGTTGCAAGAACACAAGCACAGACACATTTTATGCAGGTATATACATCACAACACAAACATGATTAGTTAGCATCACGAATCGTTGTCATGCATCATGAAAATAGCCTAAAAATTCACAGTGACAGCAGCAACTTAGGTAAGTACTAAACTGAACAGAGTAATCTTGCCTTTACATCTATGGTCCTTTGTTCACGTTACATGTTAGTTAAGTGTGACTGTAAGCCGGACGATTTCTCCCCTAACTGCTTGTGGAGTCCTTGAGGCACTGAACTGAATTTTTCTAGCAGTGTGTTGAAAAAAAATGGCGTTCGATGAAGCCCATCCGTCTCCAACAGCAGGGTGCATGCTGGGTATATTTGTGTCAACCACGGACGGGGCAATAAATTGTGTACATAATGTGCATGCCTGCGCATGAGGGGCCTTGGTTTCAAGTCTCACCCAAAGGACTGTCAGGGAGTGGAGTCAGTGCCGGTGTTAACTCCAGGGGAAATCCTCTTGTATGGACACGTCAGTGAGGACTCAAACCCACGCCCTTCAACACTGACAGACCATGAGTGCAACGCTCTAGCCACCAGGCTACTCTGCCCCCAAACTTTCAGCACAGAATGATGGATGTGCCTTCATGCACGCATTTCTTCATTTTTAAAAAAAAAAAACACATGTACAGCAGCATGAATATATAAACTTATATAGCAGCATAAAGAATATCCACATGTACACCAGTATAAAAACATGTCAACATGTCTACCAGCAAAGAAAGCAAATACTCAAAGAAATTTGCTAACAATGTACATTTTGTTTGATTCTCTTTTACAACTTTGCGTTGAACAAAATCATAAGCAAAACTGGAGAATATGTAATTATTGACAGTCAATACAGAACCTATATAAAATAGTTTTATAAAGGGTTGCTGAATGTCTCGCCTACTGCGTAATCAAAGGCTCGATTTTAAAGAAAAACAAAAGGCAAAAAATCAGGAGAAAGCTATATTTCCGACTACAAAAGAACAGGATTTTCGAAAGAGGATTCTGCACGCAAACACACATTCCAAGGGTAATTACGAATTTTATGAAGAAGCATGATAACTAAAAGTAGTGACAAACATTTTAAATTTAAAAAATACAGGATTTTCAAGAGAATGACAAACAAACTGAATGTATTGAAAGAAGCTTACAAAAAACACTGCTTTTTATATAAAGAGACAAACTGAATCTGTTTACAGGAACTTTGGGAAAATACAGGGTTTTCTTTAAAGAATGAAATAAACTGAATGTATTGAAGCAAACTTTAAAAAAATACAGGATTTATATAAAAAGAAACTAAACATATGTTGGAAGGAATATAAGAAAAACACCGGATTTCATTTTTTAAAAAAAAAACAACTAAAATCAATGCATTGCAGGAAACTTAGGAAAGCCCATGATTTCATATAAAGAGACAAACAAACTGAATTTATTGAAGAAAACAGAAAAAATACAGGATTTGGACATCGAGACAACCAAACCGTGGACACGTATTTTAGAAAACAAAAGGATTTTGCTAAAGAAAAACAAGAAAACTAATTGTACTGACCAATATTTTAAGGAAAAAAAACAGGATTTTGCACAGACACAAGTACACTGAATGAGTAAAATGAAGTTTAAAAAAAAAGCGATTTGCACAAAATGACAAACTAAACTAAACGTATTGAAGAACGCTTAAAAAAATACAGAATTTTGCATAAATAGACACGAAACCTGAATGCACTGGAAAAACACTCTAAAAAAAACAGCATTGTGCACACAGAGACAAACAAACACAATATATTGAAGAAAACTTCAGTAAAAGTACATGACTTTGCATAAAGAGAGAGGCAAACTTCATGTGTCAAAAGAAAACTTTAGAAAAAATACAGAAATTGTCATAACAAGAGATGCAAACAATATGTATAAAAGGTAACTTTTGACAAAAAGATAGGATTTTGCATAAAGAAACACGTAAAACTAAAAGCATTGATAGAAACTTCAGAATAAAACAGGATTTTACATTACAAAGACAAAACCAACTAATTGTATTGAAGAATATTCAAGAAAAGCACATATTTTAGCATGCTGAGAATGGCAAACTGAATACATTGCATAGCATTTCAGTCAAAACTATAGAATTTTCATGACATCTGCAGACCAACATCGCCCAAAGGAATTTATCTTCTTTGTTTCAAATCTCAATCCTCCTGTCAGCTTGTACTAGCAAGATCTCACAAACAGTGGTGGCACAGCTGCTGGCATATCTTGGGGCAGAAAATAGTCTGTTAATGTCCAAATGTTTGTGGCACAGCCAAAAGTGAACCTGGTCTTTCTTGTAAGCATAGACTCATAGACAGTACGGCAGCAGGTTACATTACGAGGAGAAAGAGGTCACTTTAAAAACATATTAACACTTTAAAAGGATATTAAAAACATAATAATATGTGATACGAGTACATAGGTTTCATGTGCACCCGCACATAATTCAACTTTGATTTCCCTTTTCTTAAAAAACAAGAGAAATAATACGTCAATAAATCTGAACACGCTAATCATAAACCTGATCAAACTACAAAGACCAAAACTGAAATGAACATCGGTAATGTTCATGATAGGCACTCAAGAAAATCATACATCAAAGGTGTGGTGCTTTCTCATTCTTTAAATAACAGTGCTCCTGGTATGTCTTCTCAAGGAGTTTAGAAAAAAAAGTGAACAAACTGCCATAAAAGACAAGTACACAAAATGCGTTGTGTACATATGAATCCAAACAAAATACAGATGTAACGAATGAGTACTTTGAACAAGAATGTTCACTCCTGCTCTACCATTTTGGCCTCACTGGCCAAATCATCAAGGGACTGAGCAACTGAAGCTACAGTTGCTTCCCCTGAAAGCACAATGACTGGGGAAAGCTTCAGGGATGCATGACGCTCAATCAAACTGATCATCATCATTCCAGTCACAGAATCTAGTCCCAGGTCAAACAAGTTGTCATCTGGATTCACGCAGGTTTTGTCCACACTCAGAATCCGAGCAGTTAATAGCTGAACAAAATCTTGGCAAGCCTCAAGGCGCTGAGATGGAGGCAAGAATCTGAGTTTGTCCACGTCTTTCATTTCCTCTGTCAGCTGGCTGCTGTCCTGCTGCAAGGACCCTGACAACAGATGGTGGAATCGATTCATGAGGCTCTGCATGCCAGTATTGAGAAAACGCTTTGAAAAGAGTTCCTTGTTCAGACTGACAGGGACACTCTGTGTCCAGTTGAGCATCAAGAGTGCAGACATCTCGTTCCTGATTTCCTGTTTACTGGCCAGATTAAACCCCACGGATATTAGTTTCTGCTTGACCAGGTTTTGGTTGTCCAACAAACCCATATCCAGTGGTCCCCAGTTGATTGTCTGAGCTGCCAATCCCAGAAAACGGCGATGGAAAGCCATGCCATCCATGAAAGCATTGCCTGCAGCATAATTGGCTTGACCCAAGTTTCCAAGTACTGATGCCACTGAGGAGTGCATTACAAAGTAGTCCAAGGAAAGATCTTTTGTCAGCAGATGAAGATTCAAAGTACCTTTCACTTTCGGACTCAAAACTTTCTCAAAGGCTTCTCGGGGCATGTTTGGGAAAAACCCATCTTCAAGAACTGCAGCCCCCGTGAATACCCCTTTCAAGTCAAATTTCTCGGACCACTCCTCTGCCATACAATTCAGTATTAGCTGAAGAGATTTCATGGAAGAAACATCTCCTTGAAATGCTTTGATTCTGCAGCAAAACTGATGTGCCAGACCTCTCATGTCTTTTGTTTGCTCAAGAGATGGAGCTCGTCTGTTAATGATGGCAATGTACCCAGCATTGTTTTGTGCCAGGAATTCCACACAAAGCCACCCAAGACCTGTCAATCCTCCAACTACAATGTAGGCTCCATTGCTTCGAAACAACTTGTCACTCATGACTTGTACTGAGAGAGCTGAAAGATCCAGGCTTTGAAACTTCAAAAGATCATTAATACCACCAACATAAACTTCTGCGTCAGTGCAGTGAAGATGCTCACTCACTGCAGACATGAGACCTGCATTCTTCTGGATCCATTCCTTTATTTTAGGGATGACATTTTTCAGATGATGGAGCTGAAACAATGACTGTGTGTCCAAGAGACACAGCTGGGCATCAGGAAAGGTACACGCCATAAATGCATGCAGGTCATTGGTGATGAGACAGGACAAGCTGATCAGGCTGTGAGCATTCTTCCAACGTTTGGCCATCACACTCATTGTGGCCAGATCAAGGAGAACCAAAGACAGCACACTTTGGTGACAGATTGTATTGTCTTTCATGTCCTCTATCAGAATTATGTTGACATCAGATTCATTTCTTTTTGTAGCATTGCAGGACAAAAGCTTCAGTAGCTCAGCAAGGTGCTGGGTGTCTTGGGAAGCCAGAATGGAGAACTGTTTTGTTGAAACTTTGTCCATTAAACTCCAGAACAGTACAAGTTGACAGAGGTCTCCAGGATGGTAATGTGGAAGTGAAGCAGTAGTCAGTGAGGTGTCTTTCGAGATGGGCATCGCTGGTCCAACAATCATTGGACTGCAGCTTGTCAGTTCTTGACCTGGAGTTTCCTTGGAACTGCCAGTGACCTCCAGAGCCATCATGACATATTCTGTGTTGTGTCCAGTTTTCTCTGGAAAGACATGAGCAGAGGATAGCTTTGTGCTGAACAACTTTTCTGGTGGCAGTGCAAAGGAGCGTGCTTTCAGTCTTCTATGCTCTTTCTGAGAAGAGTGCGTTTCATGGCTGACAGCAATTGGATTGTCCACTGCAAAGGCTTTTTGTGACAGAACAACAGCATCACCATGGACCTCATCCAGCTTGCAGGGCAGATTGAGTCTTTTCTGTGGCACTGACAGAGATGACCCCTTGACTTCAACAACCTGGTTGATGTAGATGGAATCCCTTGTGATCATGATCTCAGGGTACCCAGCTATGTCCTCATCAGTCTTCAGGAATTCTGCAAGTTTCTCAACTGACTGAATATCAAGAGCATGTGAAACAATATGCAGATCCACAGCAACAATTTCAGCGTAGATGTGTTCATCTATCAAAGTCCTGAGCAGTCCCCAAAGCGCTGTTGAAGTGGGATTAACATCCCTAACATGGCTGCCAGCAGGACAGGGCCAAGCATTGTTTGTGAACAGGAAGACAGGTGTGGACAGTAACAGCTTATTCATGGTGATGAAAATGCTCTGAAATAAAAGGCAATGGTCAATCAGTTCTGACTGTGTAGTTTCTGCTTCTTTTTTGACATGGTCATCAGTTGGTGTGATGACAACAACTGCTGTGAATGTTTCTGAGGTCAGTAAAGTCTTCAGCTCTTTCCTGATATTCTCTGATGTTTTGTTGTTATATGTGAGATGACTCACTCCACTGTTGTCACCTTCAAGCTGGTTCTGACTGATCAAAAGAAGATTCTCCTGCTGATCTGTAGTTTCTTTCATCAGCGTTTCATGAGTGATGGTCTTTACTTTGTTCCACTGTAGACTCAGCATGTTTGGCAGTGCCTCATCTGTCTTGGAAGTCAGGGCTTGAATGATAAAGTCGGCCACTTCAGCAATCACATGCCCATCAGGTAACAAAAGCTGGATCTCAAACTTGAAGATGCCGGAGCTTGTGAACTTCAGTCTTGCATGGATGCACATATGTCTCTCTATGGGTCTGATGACAACTAGTCCACCAACTGATTTTGGAAGCATTTCTTCCATGGCAGCCTCATCCTTTCCTAGAACAAGTACAGCAGTTTGTAGCATACAGTCAAGAATGCAAGGATGTATGACAGTGTCAATCATTTCAGAAATGACAGTGTCATTCAGCTCCATTGCAGCCAAACATTGAGACTGGTTTCTGAAGCCATCTTTCAGCAATGAAAATGCTGGCCCATACTCAAAGCCAAACTTCTTCAGGGAGCTGTAAATACTGGCATTGGTGACCAGCTCAGGACACTTTGAACGTAGAGTCCTCATGTTGACGAGGTCTCTTGATCTGATTTCAGCCTCCCTGATCTTAACAACAGCGTGTTTTCTCCCCTTTCTTGAGATAGCAAACTGCCTTTCTGTGCTCCCTGATTCTGAACTGAGGGGCAATGCTTCAACACAGACAGGTTCATTTTTCTTCAAAGGAAGAAGCTGTTCAAACTCTGCTGACACTGACACATTTGTGTAAGTATAAACCTGTCTTGCAATTGCAAATCCACATTCTGCGAACAATGCTCCTGGAACAACTATGCTTCCCATGACTACATGTTGGTAGACTGATGGAATGGTTAGAGGGGACAGCATCAACCTGAAGGACTCTTCGGATTCTTCTGTTGGGTAAACATACAAGTGATTCTTCCTGTAGGCATTGCAACCAGTGTACAGCACGAGCTCTTGTTCAGTTCTCTCTTTAAGATGTTTCTTTTCAAAGGAGTACCTTGGGACTGGTGCCACTTGAGTTCCGTACATTGGAAGAGAGTTCCAGTCAATGTCCATCCCAAGCTCATAGAGTGTGGTGATACTCTGGAAGAGACACTTCATCTCTGACTGCATCATGATGGATGGTACAGTTGTGTGTTTGCTGTTTGGAAACAAGTCATGTATGTGAGCCCTCAGAACAGGTTTGGGGCCAATTTCTAGAAAGATTGTGTTGACTGTAGACTTGCTTGCCACAGTCCCCATCATGGCTTGGTGAAACAGAACAGGCTTCTTGACATTGTCTGCCCAGTGCCCAACTGTGAGTGGAGATGTGACAGTCTGCCCAGTTACTGTTGAAAGCATCGGGGTCTCAGGTGCTTTGGGTTTGATTTCATTGATCATTTTCTGCAACTTGTCAGCAGCTTTATTGACATGATGGCTGTGGTAGGCCACTTGAACATCCAGATCAATCAGTCTCATTTCTTCATTGGTGGACTTCAGTTGTGAGACAAGCTGTGGGCGCAGAGTTAGCATTGTTTCTGAGTCAGCACTTACTGCACAAGCTTTGGAGCTGTATTCCAGAGCAATGCTGGCTCTTCCTTCTGTTCCAGTCACTACTTTTCTGACTTCCTCTACTTCTGCATT
>JASPKP010004695.1:0-15000 GCA_030674155.1 Stramonita haemastoma | reverse complement strand
ACACATCCACACATCCACACCCATGCACACACACAGTGGTAGAGAGGGGGGAGGGGGGGAGTGTGGTTTGTTGTTTTTAATGCATCAAGTGGTTTAGAAGGTAATTTTTGAAGGTTGTTAATGATTGGTGCTGTTTAATTGAATCAGGAAGGGAGTTCCACAGTGTAGGGCCTGAGTATAGTAAACTAGATTTAAACAGGTCTATTCTTGGGATTGGGACACTTGGCTTTTCCATACTTCTGGAATGATTTATTGGGAATTTATCTTTTTAAGGATGTGGGGACATTTCCTGTCATTATCTTAAACATCATGATGCCTTTGTTATATTGTAGTCGTTGGTGCAGGGGGAGAATATTTAACTGAGTATAGTCTACTTCTAGCAAGGTTGTTTTCTTCAAAAGGACCAGTTTAAGACCACGTTTATACAGACTAAGTAACGGTTTCATGGTATTTGCACTGGCAGAATCCCACAGGGTTGCTGCATAGTCTATTGAGGATTGTATATAAGCTTGAAAGAATAGTTTCCTTGAATGGAAGTCAAGAAAATGTTTGATTTTAGTTAACTGGTAGACTTTTTGGGACAAATTTTGCATAGATGAGATATGTGGTAGAACCAGCTGAGATTTTCATCGATTGTCACTCCTAGGACTTTGTGGTGAGAGGTTTGTTCAATTGCTTTCTTTTTTATGTAAATTTTAAACAATTTATGTGATAAATTTTGTCGCTTTTGTCTGGTGGTGATAAGCATGCATTTTGTTTTTTGGGGATGAATAGACATGTGGTTTTGTTCTGTCCATTTGACAAGTTCGTCAGCGCTTTTTTGTAGTATGGTTGCAAGATAATCAATGTTGTTATGGCTTGTATGTATGGTTGTGTCATCAGCAAATAGTTCACATTTGGAATTGATATGTAGAGGAAGGTCATTTATGTATAATGAGAAGAGAATTGGTCCTAATATGGATCCCTGTGGTATTCCATAATGAATGGTTTTTAGTTCGGATGTTGATGTAGTTATAGAGAGAGAGAGAGATGGGGGTTTATGTGTGTTTATGGTATGATTGTAGGTGTGTCTATTGTATATGGTTTAACCCTTTTTTTTCTTGCATGCAACTGTATTTGTTTCCCTATCACAGTGGCTTTTTTCTACAGAAATTGTATATCGTTGTCTGCCAATATGTAAACCGTGAGTTTCTGGGTTCGTACCCAGCCTCGCCCTTTCTTCCCAGTTTGACGAAAAAATCGAACTGAATGTCAAAGTCATTCGGATGAGACTACAAACCAAGGCCCCGTGTGTGCGAACGCACGCAGAACAATATATTATTGTGCACACGTTTAAAACCCCGTTCCGCCTTTCGGAAGAGCAGGCCATCGTGTGCCGGTAGGAGCGGATGACAAAATTATTTTAAAAAACAAAACCAAAAAAACCCAGCATGCACACAGGTGTCGTGTTTAGACTCAATCCCTGAGGAAAACTCGGGGAGTTGGAGTCCCA
Source organism: Stramonita haemastoma (assembly GCA_030674155.1). Taxonomy (NCBI): domain Eukaryota; kingdom Metazoa; phylum Mollusca; class Gastropoda; order Neogastropoda; family Muricidae; genus Stramonita; species Stramonita haemastoma. The sequence goes on along the minus strand of JASPKP010004695.1, from coordinate 13,508 downwards.
GGGCGGCTCGGGGCTGTATCTATATATGGCAACGTTCTGGTGGCTCCTGCGACGGTACTGGAACCATTCGTATCGGTCATCGCCTTTCCAATGGATCATTCCAGTGGCGTGGAGAGGGGGGGAGGGGCGTCTGCTGCATGGGTAACAGCTTGCCCTCCATACTTACCCAGGTTTTGCGCTCTAAAGACTAAAGCGCAACTCCATAGTCATCCGACTGATGGGTGCTTACTACTACTATTGCGAAGTAGTGAACAGATATTAAATAAAACAACACACACGCACGCACACACGCGCACACACGTACACACACGCACACACACACGCACACGCACACACTCACATACACACTGTCAAAAATTCACCATGCAGCAATTTTGTCGCAGGAGAGGTTGGCATTAAATCCGATGCTGATTTCCCCAAAAGGGCAAAGGACATTTTTTCATTGATCACAATTAGATCTAGGTCTCTATTCGACAGAATTACTAGACAATGCAGGAGTCATCCCTGAGAATGTTGATGTTGAGCAAAAAATCACGCCTTGTCCAAAGAGGGAGCAAAACAAAGCACACTTTGACATTGAGCACCTACACCAAAAAAGAAAGACGATAATCCACACATTGTAATCAGTTCCGTCAGATCGCATATTGAAAACACATACCCAAATCATCTAAAAATATATACAGATGGATCACTTCTCTGGAGTCAACAAGCCGGTGCAGCCTTTGTCATCCCAGAATTTAAAATTGAAAAATCATACTACCTTGGAAAAAATCGATGATCTGTTTATAAGAATGCACCGCGGAACTTACCGCAATCTTGTGGCTCTGAACGAACTATATTAATGAATTACCGTTTCCTGTCTTCCAGTTTTAATCTGTTGATTCAAAATCCAGCATTACATTCACTTAAATCGGTTTCAATACAAACGCATTCTAATATTGTGACCGAAATTAATCATTTAATACATTGTCTCACATTAAGAGGGACATATATGAGTTTCTGTTGGGTTCCCTCTCATCTTGGCTTTTCTTGTAATGAATGGGCTGATCGAGCAGCCAAAAGGGGTGCAAAACACGAGGAAGGATCGAGAGAATTAGTTTATCCACTATCAATATTGGAGACTCACCATTTATTGGAGAAAGAATCCCGAAATCGAAATAAGTTATCAAATAGAGAATTTGGTAACATTTCTAAAAGAGCATGTTGTAATGACCTATAACTTAAAAATATGGTTTAAATTTTTCACCATTACAGCATGGCAAAGCTTAGGCGAATTATCTCGCTTCTTTACAGATTAAAGCTGAATGCATTTAAAACAAAATTTGTAAAAGGAGTTATGTGCTGTAGTGGTGAAAATATTTCAAGTTTTCATTTGATTTTTTAATGTAAAATGTTAAAACCTGTTTGCCAGACATTCCAGATTGTTCCTTTAAAAATGTTTTCAGTGACTTCTTATTAGTATTCGGAATTTGTGAATTTTTGCCTCAAAGTCCAGTTGCTCGTTACTTTAGGTTTCACATCAGCAGTTTTCCTGTTCCAGTTTTCATTTCGTTTTATCTACATGTGTGCATGTTTGCGTGCGTGCGTACGTGCGTGCACGCGCGTGTGCGTGTGTCTGTTGTGTGTGTGCGCGTGTGATGTGTGTGTGTGTGTGTGTGTGTGTGTGTGTGTGTGTGTGTGTGTGTTGTGTGTGTGTGTGTGTGTGTGTGTGTTATGACAGGCAAAACGTTAATCATCATAGTGTAGATAAAACGAGGGTCCTTGCACTTTTTTTTTTTTTTGGGGGGGGGGGGGGGGGGGGGGGGGGGGGGGCAGGGTGGTGAAAACAGTTACTATGACATTGTATTCCTTATATTCCTCCTCGTGGAACTTTGATAGGGCACCTGCTGTTGCTGTCTGTCGTGTGGGCGTGCGGCGGTCATTTATTTATGTATTGATTTATTTATTCATTTATTTATTTATTTATCATTCTTTTATATCGAGGATAATGGAATAAGCACGCTTGTGCTTTTATACATCCAGTCCCCGTGTGTATGCAGTTTTGTAAATGTCATCTGTTCCCACCGGCACATGATGGCCTACTCTTACGAAAGTGGAACAGGATTTAAGTGTGCGCAAGATGTTCTGCGTGCATTTGCACACGGGGCTCGGTTTAAAGTCTCATCCGAAGGACTTTTGGGGAGAGTGGAGTCAGCACTGATGTTAACTCCAGGAGAAAAATCTCCTCCACCGGACTCGAACCCGGGTCGTCAAATTGCGAGCGCAATGTTCTGACCACTAGGCTATCCGTCCCCCGTTTGCACTGCATGCCCTTAAGCGCCTGACGTGTTGGGCCAAGCCCATCCGACTTCTGCATGAAAACCTTATGAATAATGATGATTACTGGTGATTGATAGGATCGTTGTGTGACTACTTCATGTATTTATTGGTTTATTCATTATTTAGGGTTTTTTTAATTCTTTTTATTTCAAGGATAAAGGAACAAGCTGTCATGTGGGTTTGTTTTTGTTTTTTACATCCAGTCCCTGGTGTATACAACTTTGCAAATTTTGTCATCCGTTCTCACCGGCACACAATGGCCTACTCTTCCGAAAAGTGGAACAGGTTTTTAACGTGTGGGGGCAAGGTCTTTCTTGCGTTCTTCCCTTATGTCATGTTGTTTCTATTCCGTCTGATTGCTGTAAATGAATATTAACAGAACTTGACATGTAGATGGAATTTGTATATATCGTAGGCTTTTAAAATTGTTTTTATTTTATTTTTTGTTGTTTTTAATGCGACAGGCGCAGGCAGGAGAACTGGCATACAGTGGACCTTCACGAAGCAGCTGGAAGACCTGGACTTTGCAGACGACATCAGCCTTCTCTCCCACAGGCACCAAGACGCACAAGAGAGGCTATGTCATGTTAGGGAAGAAGCCGAAAAGATAGGCCTCCAAATCAACATCGGGAAGACGGAGGTCAATGAGGTGAGCAACAAGAAACAAGACCCAGTGCGACTACACCAAGAAAACATCAAAGAAGTCGACAAGTTTACCCACCTGGGCAGCATGGTCAGTGAAGATGGGGGGACAGACGAAGATGTCAAGTGCCGAATAAATAAAGCCCGTCATGCCTCCAACACCCTTCGCCCAATCTGGAGATCCACAGCCCTCTCACTCACACAGGATCTGGATATTCAACACCAACGTCAAGTCGGTCCTACATTACGGCTTAGAAACCTGCGGGTAACAAAGACCAACACCCACAAACTCCAGACATTTGCCAACAGATGTCTCAGGAACATCCTCAGTATCAGGTGGCCAGAAGTCGTCTCAAACGAACAACTGTGGGACAGGACCAGACACGTTCCAATGGAGTCTGAGATCAAGAAAAGGTTATGGGGATATGCTCGAAAGCCTGCTTCAAATGTCCCCAGGCAGTCCCTTGACTGGAACCCACAAGGGAAGCGGAAAGTAGGTCGACCAAAACAGACCTGAAGCAGAAGCATCGAAGCAGAGAGGAAAGGCAGCCGGAATGACGTGGGCCGAGCTGAAAAGGATCTCCCAGAGCTAGTTGTTGGAGGACCATAGGCAAAAGTCAGGTAAGTCATTTGATATTGTTGTTGCTGTTCTTGAAACTTTTAATCATTTCCCTGATGGCTGTGTAATTCTTGAAATGTGTGTTTGTTTGTTTGTTTGTTTGTTTGTTTGTTGTTTGTTGTGTGTGTGTGTGTGTGTGTGTGTGTGTGTGTGTGTGTGTTGTGTGTGTGTGTGTGTGTGTGTGTGTGTGTGTGTGTGTGTGTGTGTGGTTGCACACAGTCATGAGCATACCTATCTCTCTCCTTGTTCGTTTTTGATTAACTGGTTGTGATTCTTCTTACTTTAATTTTATTAATTTATGTGTTAATGGTTTGACTGGAGTTTTCTCTTTTTTCATTATACTCCAGTCTCGGACTGTCTCCTGGAATTTTCTCTTTTTTTGATTTTTACTCCCCAGGAGAGGGGGGGGAGGGTCTTTCAGTAAAAATACCATCCCGAGCTTCTGAAAATTCTATAGAAGAAATTTCCACTTTTCTCTCTCTCTTTTTGTTTCTGTCTTTCTCCTCACCTAACTGTCATCTCTTGCTCTTTTTTTGTTGCCTTCCCAGTCCACTCTCCTGCCTTTTTCAACAAAAGATTATGTTTTCATTATAATGCATTTTGCCCTGTTTTGGGCTGGCAACCAGGTAGCCATATTTGTTAGGGATGGGCACACTCAACAGGATGGCTATTTTACAGTGGTATTTTCCCTCGTGCTACTTTTAAATTTTACTTGAGGAGAAGCGAATGAGGGGGAAGAACCGCGTCCCCCCTACATCAACCCCAGAATCATCTTTTCCCTGCAGCCGCTGCTGCGGGGTTTTGTCACACATTGGATCTGAACAGCCACCAGCAGCCTGCACCAGACGTGGACAGTGCCCTTAATCTTCGTTCGGGAAACCAAGCCATGATGATGATGACTTTTAATTAATGTATTTATTAGTTTTGAACTTTGAAATGTATTTCTTTTTATTTTTTATGTGATGATTTGTGGATGATAGATTTAAGCGAATGGCTGGCATCCTCAGCACAGTCTGGTTCGTTATAGGTTAGCCTTAAGGAATGAACTCATATAGGTATTGTGTCATTTAATCTGGGGTTGTTGTTTTTTTTAACCAGATGGACAGGGTTCAATATTTGAAATTTATTCAAGAGCTGTCGTTTTGAACTCTGTGTCTCTGTGTCTCTGTTTGTCTGTCTGTGTGTCTGACAGTGGAGTGACCTGTTGAACCCTTTCTCTGCCCATGCCATCCCACCCACCCACCCCCCTCCTCCACAGCCCCCCCCCCCCTCTCCCCTCCCCTGCCTTTTGTCCTGTCTTCAGCACAGTGCCTGTAAGTTGTCACTGTAATAGAGCTGTCAGCTCTTCCCAACCGTCACTCTCTCTCCCTCCCTCTCTCTACACTTACTCCCAGTGCCTGTAAGTTGTCACTGTAACAGAGCTGTCAGCTCTTCCCAACCGTCACTCTCTCTCCCTCCCTCTCTCTACACTTACTCCCAGTGCCTGTAAGTTGTCACTGTAATAGAGCTGTCAGCTCTTCCCAACCGTCACTCTCTCTCCCTCCCTCTCTCTACACTTACTCCCAGTGCCTGTCAGTTGTCACTGTAATAGAGCTGTCAGCTCTTCCCAACCGTCACTCTCTCTCCCTCCCTCTCTCTACACTTACTCCCAGTGCCTGTAAGTTGTCACTGTAATAGAGCTGTCAGCTCTTCCCAACCGTCACTCTCTCTCCCTCCCTCTCTCTACACTTACTCCCAGTGCCTGTAAGTTGTCACTGTAATAGAGCTGTCAGCTCTTCCCAACCGTCACTCTCTCTCCCTCCCTCCTCTACACTTACTCCCAGTGCCTGTAAGTTGTCACTGTAATAGAGCTGTTAGCTCTTCCCAACCTCCCTGTCTCTCCCTCCCTCTCTCTACACTTACTCCCTTCTTCTCTCTCTTCTCTCCCCCCCCCCCCCCCCCCCCCCCCCCCTTGTCTTTTGTCTTGTCTTGGCACAGTGCCTGTAACTTTAGAAGAGCTGCAAACTCGTCCGACCATCTCTCTCTCTCTCTCTCTCTCTCTCTCTCTCTCTCTCTCCTCTCTTCTCTCTCTCTCTCTCTCTCTCTCTCTCTCTCTCTCTCTCTCTCTCTCTCCTCTCTCTCTCACACACACACACACACACACACACACACACACACAACACACACACACACACCATACACACAACACATACATACACATACACGCGCGCGCCGCGCGAATAGACAAAAAAGGTTGTTCTATATGTCTTGTATCGAATCCTGGTCAAGGGGATTTTCCCCAGGAGTTAACATCAGTGCCCATTCCACTCCCCCCTCGCCCCCAAAGTCCTTTTAGTGAGAGTATAGACCGTGATCCCATGTGCGAACACACGCAGAAGTGAGAACATCTTGCATACACGATATATCTTGTTCCGCTTTTCGAAAGAGTAGGCCATTGTGTGCCCTTGGGAACAGATGACAGAACACAACACGGGGACTGGATGTAAAAAAAAAAAAAGCACGTGGGTGCTTATTATCCTCGAAATAAAAGAATACTAGTTCTCAGGGTTGAAATAAGTTACTTCAAACCTCTGTTCTACTGTGTTACTTTTCCAGGACTGTTTTAAGTGTTTCAACATCAAGGAATGGATAGTTGAGGTGATCACTTAGATCGTAGTGTTCTAACTTCTGTGCTAAGTGCACAGGTTGGGTTAAAACCTGTTCTTTGATTAAAAAAGGTAAAAATGTGCCATAATCTGTGTGGTCGTAGGGGAGCGAGGCATCAGATACCTCGGCTTCTCTAGGGACCAGCATGTTGAGGGCGGCGCCCATCTCCTCTCGCTTGGTGCTTTACCTTCCCTAACCCTAAAGACGGCAGGTACCCATTGACAGCTGGGTGAACTGGGGGAACTGTACTGTAACCAAGGCGCACAGACGGTCACCCATCCAACTGGTATCCACGCTGGACTCAGCTTAACTTGGCTGGGGGAAAGCGAGGGCTCTGACCATTGAGCTATCCCCTTCTTTGATTAGCTGCGGCAAAAATACTCATTTCTTTTTATGAAGAAGATGGCACAACATGGCTACAAATGGTGCTTTGTTTGTTAGCTTCAAACTGTGAATTTTCTTTAAAAGCAAATATTCCTTTAAAAGAATTAATGAAGTTCTTAAAAGTCCTTAGAAAGTCTAGAAATTTTCATCCTGAAGTTTTGTAGGAACCTGGTAAATAGAATAAAACAGGTTTACTCAAACTGAATTCTGACATGGAAAAAAGAATTCAAGTGTTGATATGATGATGATGGTAATAATAATAATAATAATAATAATAATAATAATAATATAATAATAATAATATAATAATAATAATAATAATAATGATAATAATGATAATAATAATAATTACGACAACAACGACAACAACGACAACAATAACAACAACAACAACAACATAATAATAATAATAATAATAACAATAACAATGGTAATAATAATAATAATAATAATAATAATAATAATGATGATGATGATGATGATGATGATGATGATGATGATGATGATGACGGTGATGATGATGGTGATGATGATGATAATTATAAGAAGTTTTTTTTTAAAAGGTAAAGGTGTCCCATACATAAACTGTGTGGTCGTAGGGGAGCGAGGCGTCAGAGACCTCAGCTTCTCTAGGGGCCAGCATGTTGAGGGTGGCGCCCATCTCCTCTCCCTCCTCCTCTCCTTCGCTGCTTTACCTTCCCTGACCCTTCAGAACATTGCCCTCGCAATTTGACCACCCGGGTGATTCCCGTTGGAGAAGATTTTTTGCCCTGGAGTTAACATCAGTGCCGACTCCACTCCCCAAAAGTCCTTCAGATGAGACTAAAAACCGAGGTCCCGTGTGAGAACGCACGCAGAACATCTTGCGCACACGTTAAATCCTGTTCCGCTTTTCGTAAGAGTAGGCCATTGTGTGCCGGTGGGAACAGATGACAAAATTCACAAAAAACTGCATACACACGGGGACTGGATGGGAAAAAAGCACACGAGTGCTTATTCCATGATCACACGTGGACTGGATGTAAAAGAAAAGCATATGAGTGCTTATTCCATTATCCTCGTTATGAAACAATGGAATAATTTTTTTTTAAACCCAAAGAGGGCAGGTATCCATTGACAGCTGGGTGAACTGGGGGACTGTACTGTACTGAGGCCAAGGCGGCAAACGGTCACCCATCCAACTGGTAACCACGCTCCACGCTGCTTAACTGCCAGCGCTGATAATGATAATAATGAAAAATTAAAGTTTTGAAAAAGAATTGATATAATAATAATAATAATAATAATAATAATAATAATAATAATAATGATGATGATGATGATGATGATGATGATGATGATGATGATGATGTTGATGATGATGATGATGATGGCGATGGTGATGATGATGATGACGATGTGTAATTAATAATAATGATATAATAATAATAATAATAATAATAATAATAATAATAATAATAATAATATAATAATAATAACAATAACAATAATAATAATAATGACCATGATGATGATGATGATGATAATAATAACAACAACAACAACAACAACAACATCAAAACGGAAAACCCAGAATAGGACATCAGTGCAGGCAGCAGGCATTTATTTATTATTTATTTATTTATTCTTTTATATCGAGGATAACAGAATAAGCAATCATGTGCTTTTTTTCATCCGGTCCCCGTGTGTATGCAGTTTTGTAAATATTGTCATCTGTTCCCACCGGCACACGATGGCCTACTCTTACGAAAAGTGGAACAGGATTTAACGTGTGAGCAAGATGTTCTGCGTGCGTTCGCACACGGGGCCTCGGTTTAAAGTCTCATCCGAAGGACTTTGGGGAGAGTGGAGTCAGCACTGATGTTAACTCCAGGAGAAAAATCTCCTCGACCAGACTCAACCCGGGTCGTCAAATTGCGAGCGCAATGTTCTGACCACTAGGTTATCCGGCATTCAGGCAGGCAGGTGTCCTACATACAGAACACTATAGGTAGAGGGAGGATGGCAGGTGTGTACAGAGAGAGGGGGGGGGGGGAGGTGTTTCAGCGCCATGTTACTTGAAGTGTCTGGCATCTTCTCTGACAGGGGGGAGAGGAAGAAGGGGGAGGGGGGGTAATTGGTTTTGCAGAGGGGTCTTGGAAGAGAGAGGTGAGAGAGGGGGTGGTGGTATGCAAAAGGGAGCTGGGAGAAGGGAGGGGGGGGGGGGCTGTAGGCCAGCGTGGGAAACAGATCATGACTGTGAACCACAAGGAGACTTTTGTTAAAGTAGTCTGTCTACTCCACTGTAGGTGAGGTGACTTACTGAACTAGATGGCTTCAGAAATCTTCTGTAAATAACTTATCAGTCCAGCTCTCTCTCTCTCTCTCTCTCTCTCTCTCTCTCTCTCTCCTCTCTCTCTCTCTCTCTTTTCTCTCTCTCTCTCTCTCTCCTCTCTCTCTCTCTCTCTCTCTCTCTCTCTCTGTGTCTCTGTCTCTCTCTCACACACACACACACACACACACACACACACACACACACACACCACACACACACACACACACACACACACACACACACACACACACACCACACACACACACACACACACACACACACACACACACATGTGGCAATTTCACGACCCAGGTTCCAGTCCGGTTGAGGAGATTTTTCCCCTGGAGTTAACATCAGTGCTCACTCCTCTCTCCCCAAAAGTCCTTTGGATGAGACTATAAACCAAGGCCCCGTATGCGAACGCACGACACATCTTGCGCACACGTTAAATCCTGTTCCGCTTTTCGTAACAGTAGGCCATCGTGTGCAATCAATCAATCTCTCTCATACTGGGGAATTCTCTCTTTCTCTGTCTCTCTCTCTCTTTTTCACACACACACACACACACACACACACACACACACACACACACACACACACACACACACACACACACACACACACACACACACACACACACACACGAACACGTACACGCACTCGTATGCTCTAAAAGACTGTCTCTGAATGCCCCCAAAACAATAGTGAAAAAATGATGAAGAGATTTACGCACATACCCCGTACTAATCTCTAACTGTCAAGCCATACTGACTTCAGTCTATAGTCTATAATCTATTTCATTTTATTTTATTGTATACCACTTTATGTCACAGCAAATTTCCCTGCGTGAAATTCGGGCTGCTCTCCCGGAGAGAGCGCGTCGCCACAAGCTCAGGGCCTACCCATTTTTTCTTCTCTTTTTCCTGTAAGCAACTGTATTTGTTTCCCAACGTGAGTGGCTTTTTTCTACAAAATCTTGCCAGGGACAACCCTCTTGTTTCTGTGGGTTCTTTCACGTGCGCTAAATAATGCTGTGAAACTCACGGACCTCGGTTTATCGTCTCATCCGAAAGACTTAGCGCCCAGACCACCACTCGTGGTCCAATGGATGGGGGAAAAAAATTGGGGTCCAAACGGGATTCGAACCACCGCACACTCCCACCCGGTCTTTTTCGCTTTCTAGGCAGGCGCGTTACCTCTAGACCACCGAACCACCATGTCCACGTACGACCACGATACACCGGTCTGAACATGATGGATTAGTAAACATCCCTTTCATCAAAAACGAGGAATACCATCAATACTAAAGTTTAAGGAATAACACAAGTATTACGTAGCCGAAAACTGGTCATTTATTTATTCTTTATATCGAGTATAATGGAATAAGCACTTACGTGCTTTTTTTACATCCACTCCCTGTACCGCGTATATGCAGTTTTGAAAATTTTGTCATCTGTTCCCACCGGCACACGATGGCCTACTCTTACGAAAAGCGGAACAGGACTTAACGTGTGCGCAAGATCTGCGTACGTTGGCACAGGGCCTCGGTTTTTGTTTGAACACTCAATGTATTCCGATCTAAGGATAACATTTTTTTTACTCAGTGTATTAACTCTTACCAGTGTCACTCAGAGTTACTGAAAACATCAAATGGAGAACACAGTCATAATGATACATCCAGATCATTATCACAGTCATAATGATGCTATCCAGATACATATTCCATTACATTGATAGAAGGAGTAAATTGTTGTCATAATGTGACTTGATTGAAGCGTTTATTAAATAATGTTATATGTCTTTAAAGTTTTGTTTGAACTTTCAACCTGAATTGAAATATTACATTTGGACTTGTACTGATTTTGATGTATACTATTAACATATCAATGCAGTCTGATATAATTGTTTATCCAGCTCAGAGTTCAAGACATGATCATTGTGGTCATTATTTACAAGAATGGGTTGTTTGTTTGTTTGTTTGTTCTTTCATCTCCCATAATATTTTGTTACATACAGGCATGGGATTTTTCCGCTTTTCGGCGGAATTCCACCCTCACGAAAATCAAAAGAAGGAAGAATCTGTACATGACGTTTGAAGAATATAAAGAACCAAAAGTTAAAACCATAGAACAAGAATAATGAAAAGAAAGAAATAACAGTTTAAACACTAACTTTGCAATTCATATAACTAGTAAAAAAATCATTATACTATAAGAACCTGATAATAGACTATGACTTAATGACAAAACAATTTCTTTCATTAGCGAAATGTCTTTTAGAATTTGCTCTAAGCAAACGTATGTGAAAACTGGTAAAAAGTTTTTCAAATCTGCATTCTGAAAGAATGTGACCTATGGTAATATTTTCGCCACAGATACATGTAATGATGTTGCTTTTTTATATTTTAATTTCTGTCTAAAAGCATTGAGCTTTAACCTATAAATAAGAGATACAACATTTCTTTATTCATGAGAGTTACGGCATTTGATCTTATCAAAAGATAATAAATGGGTTACATCCTCATTCTGGTAAAAACCAATATTTTGTTGTTGTTTTTAAAAAGGTTTCCAACATTCCAACAACAGTAGATCTAGATCTAGACAATTGTTAAACCGGGGAATACTCTATTCTCGACAGTTGTGTTATTGTTTAGCAGCCCGTAAAACAACAGTAGATCTAGATCTAGACAATTATTAAGCCGGGAAATACTCGACTGTTTTGTTGTCGTTTAGCAGCCAGTAAAGCAAGAGTAGATCTAGACGTAGACCATCATTAAACTGGGAAACTTATACTCGACAGTGTGTTCCAGTTTAGCAGTCTGCCTGCCTGCCTGCCTGTCTCTGCCTCTGTCTGCCTGTCTCAATGCCTGCCTGCCTGTTTACCTGCCTGTTTGTCTGTCTCAATGCCTGCCTGCCTGCCTGTCTGTCTGTCTCTGCCTGTCTGCCTGTCTGTCTGTCTCTGCCTGCCTGCCTGTCTGTCTGTCTCTGCCTGCCTGCCTGTCTGTCTGTCTCTGCCTGCCTGCCTTCCTGCCGGCCTGCCTGTCTTAATACCTGTCTGCTTGTCTGTCTCAATATCTGTCTGGCTGTCTCAGTGTCTATCTGCCTGTCTGTCTCAATGCCTGCCTGTCGAAATCAATGCCTGCCTGCCTGTCTGTCTGTCTCAATGCCTGCCTGCCTGCCTGTCTGTCTCAATGCCTGCCTGCCTGCCCGCCTGTCTGTCTGTCTCAATGCCTGCCTGTCTGTCTGTCTCAATGCCTGCCTGTCTGTCTCAATGCATGCCTGCCTGCTTGCCTGCCTGTCTACCTATCTGTCTGTCTGTCTGTCACGACCAGTGGGGAATCAAACCTTAACACACCGTTCAGGAAGTAGGAAGGATGGCGGGTTTGTTCCCTCTTTAAATAATTCCCCCTCCTTACTATACCCACTGGATCAGGAATGGGGTCTGGGTGCCAGTCTTTCTGAATTATCTGACGAAAAGCCGGGGTCCTGCTGTGTGAAAAATGTATGATGTGATACCTACATGTGATGTACATGGCGACTTCAGCATTGATTCTCTCTCGGAAATCAGCCCCTAGCCAAAAACCTTTCTCCGTGGCCGACTGAAAAATTGACCATCATACTCGGAAAAATTGACCATTTGTATTTGGTACCACTTTATGTCACAGCAGATCTCTGCGTGAAATTCGGGCTGCTCTCTCTCCCCGGGGAGAGCGCGTAGCCACAAGTGCAGCGCCTAAACTCATCATCGCCTACCGACCATCATCATTATACTCTAAAAAAAATGGCCATCATTATACTCTGAAAAATTGACCATCATTATACTCTGAAAGATTGGCCATCATTATAATTTATTCTCTGATAAACTGACCGTTATTATACACTGATAAACTGAATATATATATATATATATATATATATATATAAAATAATATATATATATATATATATATATATATATATATATATATATATATATATATAAGACCGTCATTATGATTATACACTCAACTGATAAACTGACCGTTATTATACACTGATAAATTGACCTTCATATACACATATAGTATAGTAACGATATAATTATTGATAAGTTAACAGTTGTGATTTAGTTGAGGAAAAAATCGGTGACATGGGACATAAACTACGTGCTGTTGTCGTGGAAAGCAGATGTGGTGAATGGAATATAGGACACAATACACTTACGGCCTTACAATGTAACGCAATGCAATGATATAGGGGGATTGCAATCCAATACTATACGATGGATTTCGATACAAAACTATTCGGTGGATTGCGATGCACTACTATACAATGGGTCGCAATGCAATACTTTACGGTGGATTTCAATACAAAACTATTCGGTGGATTGCAAAGCAATACTTTACGTTGGATTGCAATGCAAAACTATTCGGTGGATTGCAATACTATACGGTGGATCGCAATGCTATTATTTACGTGGATTGCAATGCAATACTATACGGTGGATAGCAATGCAATACTTTACGGTGGATTGCAATGCAAAACTATTCGGTGGATTGCAATGCAATACTGTACGGTGGCTTGCAATGCAAAACTATTCAGTGGA
>JASPKP010000469.1:35000-44915 GCA_030674155.1 Stramonita haemastoma | reverse complement strand
AATTAATGTGAGAAGGTAGAGAAGCTTTATTTGAATAAGAGAAAGTGAAGTACCTCTGTTTTCGTCCCTGTCTGTCTGTCTGTCTGTCTGTCTGTCTGTCTGTCCGTCTCTCTTTTTCTGTCTATAGATGTGTTTAGTTTTTTATTAGTTTATTTATTATTTCTATTATATCAAGGATAATGCAATAAGCACTTGTGCTTTTTTTTACATCCAGTCCCCGTGTGTATGTAGTTTTACAAGTTTTGTCTTTGTTCCCACCGGCACAAAAAAATGGCCTACTCAATCGAAAAGTAGAACAAGTTTTAACGTGTGCGCAAGGTATTCTGCGTGCATTTGCACGCAGGACTTTGGGTTATAGTCTCATCCGAACGACATGGAGCCTGCGCTGATGTTAACTCCCGAGAAAAAAATATCCCCTTGTATGTGTGTGTGTGTGTGTTGTGTGTGCATTTCTGTTGCACTGTCTTTGCCTCTCTTCTGTCTGTTCTGTCTGTCTGTGTGTCTGTTTATCTGTCTATCTATCTATCTACATGTATTTTTTTGCCTACCTGCCTGTCTGTCTGTCTGTCTTTCTCTCTCTGTCTCTGTCTGTCTCTCTTTTTCTTTTTCCCCTTTATTTTTTGTCCTTGTCTTCTATCTCTGTCAAGAAAAGTCTATTGCTTGAGGACACGAGCACACACACACATGCACACGCACACATATGCAAGCACACACGCATGTTCGCATGCGCTTGAACACACACACACACACCACACACACACACACACACACACACACACACACACACACTCACACACACACACACACGCACACATACACATACACACACACACTCGCGCGCGCTTGCACTCACACACGAACACACACGAACACAATCACACACACACACACACACACATACACACTCACACACACACACACACACAACTCACACACACATACACACTCACACACACACACAACACACACACACACACACACACACACACACACACACACACACACACACACACACACACACACACACACGGCAGGCAGGGCAGGGCAGAGTGAGGGCAGGATGAAAAAAAGTTGTGTAAACTTAATCTTTTACCCTCAATAAAGATCATTTTGACTTGACTTGACTTGACTTGACTTGACTTGACTTGACACACACACACTAACACAATCGCACCCCCTCCCCCCAACACACACACACGCACACACACATACACACACTCACATGAGGACACACAAAGCAAAAATAAAAATATAAAACACCCAAAAGAAAACAAAACAAAAAACAGAAAAACAGACAGACCTTTACAAAAGCGACAGACAGACAGACAAAGAAAACAGACAGACCGCTTGACACAGAGTACAAACACAGGCAGAAAGAGACAGACAGACAGACAGACAGACAGAAAACCTTCCTCACAGGTAAACTGCAGCGTGTATGGCCTGTGTGGGGAGTATTGATCCCCTGGCTTTCAAGACACAGTGAACACTTTGGCTCTCGCTCGTAGTGGAGTCAGTCAGTGCTGATGCCCAGTGGTCAAGTTTGTCCAGTTCCATTGTGAGACAAGCTGTTGTTGTTGATGTTGATGATGATGATGATGATGATGATGATGATGATGATGATGATGATGATGATGATGATGATATTGTCGTTGTTGCGTATGTTCCCGCTTAATGCTTAGGGGGTCAATCAGAACTTTGTTTTTTGTCTCTCGGCTTACAGCTTCAAGATTCTCCATTTGTGAGATTTTTGCGTTGGCGACCAATGTAGCTTCCTTCTGTCTTCAACAGTCATCAGAAATGTTTGCCGTGTGTTCTTACCGGCCCAATTTGCCTACTCTTTGGAAAGACGTTTGCGCATAGGTTTAGTCTCATTCGAAGTCAATTCGTGGAAAATGGAGTCCCTTACTGATGTTAATACCGGGGGGGTGGGGGGTGGGGAGGAACCCTTTGATCGGGTGTCTTTAGTGGCTTGAACACAGCTCTCAATACTACCAGAACATGCATTCTGTTTTATTTATCTTACCTGGTAATCACTTTGAGACCATACGTACACACTGCACAAAAACGTAGGACTATGACTGCTGATATTTGGCAATATTATTGGCATCCATACTCTAACTTCAGAAGGTTTTAAATTTTTTTATCAAAAAAATAAAAAGAGTGCTACGAGCTTTTCGTGGCTCCAAACAACCTCAACACAATATTTTGAAACACGTTATAGCATGGCACCTAGCTGACAACAATAATCGACAAAGCTTTTGGCCTGGTAAAAGATGTAAACTGAGACGTGGATAGACAGATAAACAGACAGACAGAGACACAGACAGAAAGACAGACTGATAGACAAACATACAAACTGGCGGAAAGAACGACATATTTTGATGCAAAGCTATTATTATGGTTTAGTATACGAATACGAACACGAACTCTTTAATGTCTCAAGAAGGGCGAGAAATTCATGGGAGTTACAAGCAAGCACAGCTTTCTAGCTGGGAGTCAACATGTAAAGAAAAGAGCGCAAATCGATATCACAGACACAGGCAACCATTCCCCACATTAATTTGTTTCCATCTGCATATGAACACATGCATATAAACACGCAATCATGGGCTTATGCACGAATGTGTGCGCGCACACATACACATATACACGCACACACACATACACATATATACACAGTCCTGCACAAACACACACATACATGTGCGCACACATGCACAGACACACGCACATTTTGAGTTATCATGGCATTTTTATGATAAAATCTACATTAAAGCACATCAAAATAAAAGACAAATAAAAGAGTTTAAAAAAATTAAAAGAAGGAAGGGGGGATTCACTCTTCTTTTCTAGGCCTGATCAAATACAATCTCTCTCTCTCTCTCTCTCTCTCTCTCTCTCTCTCTCTCTCTCTCTCTCTCTCTCTCTCTCTCTCTCTCTCTCTCTCTCTCTCTCTCCTCCTCACACACACACACACACACACACACACAACACACACACACACACAACACACACACACACACACACACACACACACACACACACACACACACACACACACACACACACACACACACACACACACAAACCCGCGCGTGCGCGCGCGGTTTTGTTTTTGACGATCAGTTTTATACCAGCAGATTAAAAAATGACAGACTCAATAAAACATCTATAGACGTTTTGCAAAACTTTACTGTTGATCTTTTGAAGAAAAAAGATACGAGAATGGCATTTCTTATTAACCACATCTGTATTGGCAGTAATGAAGGTACCTAAGTACTTATATTTATTAACATCAGATCTTTATCTGGCACAGGCTCTGGGTTTTTGCGGAAGTCAATTACCCTTTCTTTAGTTTTGTTTACATAGTTACTTGTTTACACAGTCCAGATAGCTTCTTTCGCACCAGGAGGAAAACGCTTCAACTTTTTCAGAATATACAAGATGTGAATGTGATATGAGTACCAGTCGTCATTTGTATACGGAGTAAAAAGGATAGGAGACAGAACAACGCCTTGAGGAGAGCCAGTGGACGCTGACTTTTCAGCTATCAGAGTGCTTTTTGAAATCGGACACACTGTGTTCGATTTACCAGAAAGTTCATACCCAAAGTATGAGGCGAGGACAGACATTAAGTGAAATTAAGTTGAGTGCTAAGAGATGAGGCTGGACGGTATGAAAGCAGAAACAAGTCAATCAAGGGTATGCGAGCAAAACAGCCAGGTTTTTTTTCTCCATATTATGGAGTAGGTATTGTGCAACAAGGTGAGAGTTGCGTCATTTGTGCTGCTCCTATTTGTTTAATATGTTAACTGGAAAGGATCTAGGTGGGAGGAAGTAGAGAATGTGTTTAAGGATGACACGTTAAAAACATTTCATAGCTATTGGGGTGAGAGCGATGGTTCTGTAATCCTTTAAAGACTTTGGATAGTTGTTTTGGGGGAACAGGACAGATGATTGGTCTCTTCCAGAGACTGGGTACACTTCATGTGTTCAAAGATAAAGAAAATAAAACACTAAAAACATGACAACTTCGTCCATCCACACCATCCACACCCACAGCTTTCTACATATGCAATCTCTCAAACACAAATTTGACATCTTTAGCATCAACTGTAAAGCTATCAGTATTTAGATCAGTATCCAAAGGTTGTTTGTTTGTTTTTTAATCTGAGCTCATTTCCAAGATCTTCACGCTCAGAGTGGCAATAGAAAAAATTAAGTTCATCCGGGAAAGTTTGTTGTTGTTCTGTTTTCATTGTTGGAGCTGAAATATTCCCACTAGTCTGCCCTGTCTTTCAACTCCTCCACGCATCTGCCACGTTATCCATTCGAAACTGTTGTTCTAATTTCTGTTTGTATAATCTTTTACTTGCCCCGATTTCTTTTTGAAGATTTTTTTCTGTACTGTTTTATGTCATTCCATTGCCGCTCTGAAACGCTTTGACTTCACTGGTGTTGTCATCCAGGGTTTGTTATCTGGGAATATTTTGGGGGGACAAAGATTTCTTCACAAAAAGAAATAATTATAGGCATGTACAGCATCAGTTACTTCATCTAAACTTTCACTCGCATTAAAAACAAGCATCCCAATCTGTGGATCAAAACAGCGCATTCGTCTACACTTTCATTTGATTTTTTTCTTTTTTAACAGGTCTGTTTTTATTTTTGGCTTCTATGCGGGTATGGTGTACAGTGTTATGATGTGATGTACCGATAGGCGGAAGAGAAACAGATATGTATCGAAACATAATAGAAAAAAAGAAACTATATAACATAACACAACATGACACAACACAATTAGGGACAATGAAATAGCTCGACACAACAAAGTAGGCTACACTGCGTATTGCTCCTATCCACTCCACTCCGCTCCACTCTGCTCTGCATCCCTTTGCTACTCTACACTACACTACACTACACTACACTACGCTACACTACACTACACTACACTACGCTACACTACACTACGCTACACTACACTACACTACACTACTCTACTCTACTCTACTCTACGCTACTCTACGCTACACTACACTACACTACACTACACTACACTACACTACGCTACACTACACTACACTACACTACACTACACTACACTACACTACACTACACTACGCTACACTACACTACACTACTCTACTCTACGCTACTCTACGCTACACTACACTACACTACACTACACTACACTACACTACACTACACTACACTACACTGCACTCCTCTTCACTCCACTCCACTCCACTCCTCCACATTACACGACATTACACGACACTACACAACATTACACTACACAACTTTTTTAATGTGACTATCGCTCACGGGAAAATAAAAACACACCACATTACACTCTCCTTCGCCCTTCCCAACACAAAACCGTTCATCCATTAGGAACTCTGTCTGTCTGTTTGTCTGTGCCTGCCTGCCTGCCTGCCTGCTTGCCTGCCTGCCTCTGTCTCTGTCTCTGTCTCTGTCTCTCTCTCTCTCTCTCTCTCTCTCTCTCTCTCTCTCTCTCTCTCCTGTTATGCGTTGTCCTGTTCGATTGTGTTTCTATTTGTCTTATCAGTCCTGACAGCCCATTGATCGTATTCCGCCTCCTTCTTTCTTTCTCCCTCTTTCTCTCACCGGCGACAGGATAGCAACCTTTCTGGTCATAATCGTTTGTCAGACAGGCCTGGCCGAACAGTCATTACTACACTAACAGCTCCATCAATACCTCCTTTGATTGGACAGACATACAGACACGCAGATAGACTTGAATGACAGACTTATAAAGAGGTAAACACAATGTGAATGTTCATATGTTTCTGTTACTGTTGGACAGACATACAGACACGCTGATAGACTTGACTGACAGGCTGATAAAGAGGTAAACACAATGTGAATGCTCATATGTTTCTGTTACTGTTGGACAGACATACAGACACGCAGATAGACTTGACTGACAGGCTGATAAAGAGGTAAACACAATGTGAATGCTCATATGTTTCTGTTACTGTTGGACAGACATACAGACACACAGATAGACTTGCCTGACAGACTTATAAAGAGGTAAACACAATGTGAATGTTCATATGTTTCTGTTACTGTTGGACAGACATACAGACACACAGATAGACTTGACTGACAGGCTGATAAAGAGGTAAACACAATGTGAATGCTCATATGTTTCTGTTACTGTTGGACAGACATACAGACACGCAGATAGACTTGACTGACAGGCTGATAAAGAGGTAAACACAATGTGAATGCTCATATGTTTCTGTTACTGTTGGACAGACATACAGACACACAGATAGACTTGCCTGACAGACTTATAAAGAGGTAAACACAATGTGAATGTTCATATGTTTCTGTTACTGTTGGACAGACATACAGACACACAGATAGACTTGCCTGACAGACTTATAAAGAGGTAAACACAATGTGAATGCTCATATGTTTCTGTTACTACATGTGTGTTTTTTTTATTACGTTTCTTTTACCAATAATGTTGTGTTGATAATTACGGCGATATGAGTATCTGGTAATTTCTTTTTGTTCATTGTGACACATCTGGTACAAAATGTGCTTTTAACATAATTATGACACTTTGTTTTGACAAAACTGCGAGGTGAACTGTTTTCTTCCGATGTCTTACAAAATCCTTTGTGTCATCGTTTTGTACTTTAGTCACCATTTTTGTTTGTTTTAGTTTCTCTTTTACTAAATGAGTCGGAGTCCATTAGATGTATTATCTACAAAATAAAAAGCTATGTACTTTTTTCTCTTTTAGTTTACTTGCTTCACCTTCATCTTCACCTGTCCCGTAGTCCCATGGACCGTGGGGGCACTACTGAAGATTCTGTAGCCAGCTTCCTCCACTCCCCATGGTCCTCCGCCCTCCGTAGTAGGTCGTTCCACACAAGGCCTGTCCACTGTCTGATGTTGTCTTCCCATCTATTCCTCTGTCTGCCTTTTCGTCTCCCTCCCCGTACTGTTCCCTGTAAGACTGTCTTGGCCAGTCCAGATAATCGTGTGACGTGCCCGTACCACTTTAGCTTGCATTTTTTCACTGTAGTTAGGAGCTTTTCACATGAACCGATGGCATTCTTTATTCAAGTTTTCACTTCTTCACTTCTTCATTAGTGGTGTGTTGTGATCTCTGTATGAAATGCCAAGGTGTTTGCGAAAGCATCTCATTTCCATTTCCTCTGTATCCTTCTCTCTCTCTCTCTCTCTCTCTCTCTCTCTCTCTCTCTCTCTCTCTCTCTCTCTCTCTCTCTCTCTCTCAACTCGAAACTCGAAACTCGAAATTTTAATGAGGGTAATTGGATAAGCCAGAGGCTTCTTTACACCAGGCCCTCATGGGCAAAAATGAAACAAATATGAATAAATCAATGATAATAAACAAATAAATGTAAGATAGCAAAAAACAAGCAATCATTCATATTGTCATCTAATTACTGATAATCAGGAAATCATTGAAAAATGACATAGGTTAACAAATCAAATGAATAAGCAAAACCAGTCAAACATGAAAAACTCCCCTCCCATAAACAGTTCATCCCCAAAAGTCAAGACATAACACCCTTCCACCCACACCCACAATGCATAAACACACACACACACACACACACACACACACACACACACACAGAAAACAAAAACAAAAAACAACAACAACAAAAGCACAACCAGAACCTTTTACAATCTCATTATTTATCAAACACACACAAACACACACGCACGCACAACACACGCACGCACACACACACACACACACACACACACACACACACACACACACACACACACACACACACACACACACACACACACACACACACTCACTTACTCACTCAATCACTCACACACACACACCAATTCAAAGGGAGCTCACCAATATCAAAAACACACCAGTTCAAAGGGAGCTTACTAATGTTGGGGGGAAAAAAAAAAAATTGTACTGCTTCTTCAATGTACAATATGGAAATAAAAGTTTGATTTGACTTGTTTTGACACATATACGCATGCACGCACTCCCGTGAGCGTGCGCATGCGCGCGCACAATACACACACACACACACACAATATTTACAAAACTGCATACACACGGGGACCAGACGAAGAAAAGCACATGATTACTCACTCCGTCACCCTCGATACAAAAAAACAAATAAAATAAATAAAAATAAACACACACCAGTTCAAAGGGAGATCAGTAATGTCAATCACATTAAATTCAACAAGTATGTGTGGTACGCTTTTTTGAATGATGATACACTACTTTTATTTTTAATTGAGATGGGGATTTCCTTCCATAGTCTGGTACCAGAATATACAAGAGAGGACATAAAAAGATCAGTTCTTGGTCGAGGAGTAACAACCACACTTTTATTTCGAACTGTTTTCACTGGAAATTTCTGACAAAGATATCGTGGCGCTAGATTATTCATAATTTTATACATAAATAGGCCTTTATTAAAGCGACATTTTAGACTTAAGGGAAGAATATCCAACTCTTTATAGTCACAAACTTCTAGGGAATTGGTTTTGAGGAGAATTACCTTTAGTGAACGTTTATACACTCTTTCTATTCGTTTCATACAGTTTTTACTTGCCAAGTCCCAGCAAGTAGAGGCATAATCTAGGTCTGGTTTTATATAAGCAGAAAAGAATAATTTGCGAGTATGCTGATCTAGAAAATGTTTTATTCTGTTAAGCTGAAAAAGCTTTTTAGATATTTTCTTTGAGACATTAAAGATGTGATTAGACCAGGACAAGTTATTATCAATATATAGGCCAAGTAATTTAAATGAATTTACCTCTTCCAACATGTTATCATTAATTTTTATTCCAGTTAATTTGTTTTTGAAGTTTTGACGCTTTTGCCTTGTTGTAACAACCATGAGTTTTGATTTCTGAGGATTGAGAGCCATATGATTATGTTCTGTCCATGTTGTCAGATTGTCCAAGTCATTTTGTAAAACTGTACTCAAGGAGATTAAGTCTTTACCTACAGTATGTATGGTAGTGTCGTCTGCAAAAAGTTCACAAGTGGAAGAAACATGGAGGGGAAGATCGTTAATGTATATAGAGAAAAGGATGGGCCCTAACACAGACCCTTGAGGAACACCATATTTTATGGGCAAGACAGACGACATTCTCGAGTCTTGATAAACAATTTGTCTCCTGTCATTAAGAAATGAGTTAATAAGTTTAAGTGCATCTGGACATATGCCATACATAGTCAGTTTCCTTATGAGTAGGTTGTGTTCAATACAGTCGAAAGCTTTTGCAAAGTCAACAAATACTGCACCCGTTAATAGATCACTGTTAATATTATAATGCCACTGCTCTATTAAATTGCTAAGTGCTGTATGGCATGAATGATCTTTCCTAAACCCACTTTGGTTAGGATGAAATAATTCATATTTTGTAAAGTGTAACAAAAAATGTTGTTTTAGATGTTTTTCTAAAGGTTTAGACAACGTAGATAGTATTGAGATAGGTCTATAATTAGAAGGGTCATTAGGATCGCCGGATTTGAATATGGGTATTACTTTGGCATCTTTGAACATTTGAGGATAACACCCTTTTTCAATACAAAGATTGTAAATGTAAGCAAGATGTTCCGAGATCACAGGTGCAGAAATTTTCAAAATTTTGCTATCTAAATTGTCTAAACCACGAGAGCTTGTTTGCTTTAATAAACATAATTCCTTATACACATCATGCACACCAATAAACCTAAAGGTAAGTTTTGACTTAATAATTTTAGAACTACAAAATTTCTTTAAAAGGAGTAAATTATTTTCTTCACAGTGGTTAACATTCACAAGTTTTTCAGTTATAGTACAAAAATGATTATTGATATTTTCTGCTGACAGGCCTGTATCTGATGAAGTATTTGTTATGGATGGTTTACCA
>JASPKP010000469.1:5000-12500 GCA_030674155.1 Stramonita haemastoma | reverse complement strand
TCATTACCAGAACCTCTCAAAAATTTAAAAAGCCATTATTCTTTCAAGAAAATGTATCGAGAACATCTATCATCGAACAATATATAACCTTCTCTCTCCTCTCTCTCTCTCTCTCTCTCTCTCTCTCTCTCTCTCTCTCTCTCTCTCTCTCTCTCTCTCTCTCTCTCTCTCTCTCTCTCTCTCTCTCTCTCTCTCTCTCTCTCTCTTCCAGCTATGAAGTATTAAGTTACATAATTGGTTGTTACAAACAGAATTATGCTATGTTTTTTGTGTGCTTTTTCTCCATTCTTCTTCTTCTTCTCATTGGTTTAATGTCCGTTCACTACAAGGTGATTTAGACAATGGTACATTCACGTTAAGAATGCACTGAAAAGGGGATGAGGGGAAAGGTGAAAGGATAAAGAATATGATGGATGATGATAAATTTATACAATTTCATTTATAGTAACTGACCTACTGGTGACTGGCAAATACTTTCTGCAACTGATACTAGGACATGCGACTCGGAATCATACAGAACACTTTGGATATTTCCGTATTTTTTCCTTAGATCTATCCCTTTGCTTTTATACGAGGCAATGAGCACAGGGCAATCAAACAATATATGATGGACTGATATAATAGCAGAACAAGTGCAGAAAACATTTGTTGAATATTTAGTTTTCCAAGCATTTAGACGTAATTTATAAATTATAATTTCTGTATTTCGTGGGCAACACAAACGATTTAAGTGAAATCTAAAAAACTTTGAATATACAGAGTTTGCAAGAATTGAAATAATTTCAAATGATGATAAACGTAGACCTATACTATTAATCATTATGTCACTTGTACATTCTGAAGCACCGCGTTTTGCCAGAGAATCTGCCAATTCGTTCCAGTAAAGACCGCAATGTGATGGCACCCAGCAAAATTTTATCCCTATACCTTTAGAAACAAGAGAATGCACAAGGAACTTGGTTTCAAAAATAACATCATTTCTCAGTTTAGAGTCCCAATGTTTTAAAGCCAGTAAAACTGATTTTGAGTCAACACAAAAAACGACATTGTAAATCGCAAGAGAAATATTTGAAAGATAAATTAGCGCCATAAAAATTGCGAACAATTCAGAAGTGAATATTGTAAAACCTTTTCCAATACAAAAAGATCTTTTTACTTTTAAGTCGGGTATAAAGAAAGCAGCCCCGCACATGCCCGATTCTAAGACAGATCCGTCCGTGTATACTTTTAAGTGGTTTAAATACTGACAATTTATATGATTTTGAACCTCAGTTTTGAGTAGATTTTGATTAGTGTCCTTTTTTGTTTCTGAGTAGTCAATATCAAAATTTGCATATCTATGTTCCCATGGTGGAATCTGGGGAACTACTGGTAAAACTGGGACGTTTGATATATCGATATTATTTTCCTTCATAAGGTCTTCAGTATAATTTCTTATGGGCTGCAAAAAAGAGATATTCCTAGCTCTTTTTGGATAAACCTTTTGATCGATAAATATTTCATCGCGAACAGAATTTGAAATAGCAAGACTTCGAATGACATATTTAGAGACAGATAACATTCTTTGCTCAGAAAAAGGAAGTAAATGAGCTTCTGCATAAGTTTTTAGTGTACTGGCATGAATCGGCACTCCTAGCGCTATTTTGATTGCTTTGCTATCCATACTTTGCAGCTTTTTTAAGAGATAATTTGGAGCAGAAAAATACACTTCTTGACCAGAAATAAGTTTAGACCGAATTAATGAAACAGCAAGATGTGTAAGTGTTTTAGTATCCTGACTCCAGGGCTGAGCACTCACAATCTTTAAGAAGTTTAATCGTTTCCTGGCTTTTAAAATCAAATTTTCAATATGCATTTTCCAGTTTAACTTACTAGTTAAATGAACTCCCAAGAATCTGGCGTCTTGTTTGTATTGAAGTGTGACCCCATCAAGTGTTAATAACGGTAGTGTTTGGGGGTTTTTCCCATTGTTAAAAAGAACAAGACAAGTTTTTTCTCCAGATAACTCCAATCCATTCTCTTTCATGTAATTACTAAGTTTATTCAGTTCAACCTGATAAATCTTTTGAACACATTTTATCACTCTACTTTTCGTATTCTTTTTAAGAGAAGTGTTGATCCACATGGCAATGTCATCTGCATATTGAACAATAGTCGTATTTTTTGACAATGCCTGAGGAAGATCATGAATTAAAATAGAGAATAATATTGGTGCCAGAATTGCTCCCTGTGGTATTCCCATATCAACAGATTTAAAGTCTGAATATACACCATTCACTTTGGTACAGATTGATCTTTCAGACAGAAAATCCTTTAAGTATTGAAACATCATGCCTCTAACGCCAATATTTTTCAATTTGTATAATAACCTCGTATGCCAAACCCTGTCGTATGCTTTCCTTACATCAAAGAAAGTAGCTAGTGTACTCTTTCGTTTGGAAAACTGCTTTTTAATATCATGGGTTAACTTTACTAGGTGATCAGTTGTACATCTCCCTCTTCGGAAACCAGCCTGATTTACAGGAATTATATTGTTTTTTTTCACAATAATGCCATAGACGTTTTTGAACTATTTTTTCAAGTACTTTTTCAACATGAGAAGTGAGGGCAATTGGTCTGTAGCTGCTTAATGCTGATTGAGATTTGCCGCTTTTTCTCCATGTTCTTGTTATTAGTTTGCTTTTACTAGTTTGTATCATTATAGAAGGCTGGATGTAAAAAAGCAATTGTCATGCTTACTCCTTCACCTTCTGAAAATAAAATTCAATCAATCAATCAATCTCTCTCTCTCTCTCTCTCTCTCTCTCTCTCTCTCTCTCTCTCTCTCTCTCTCTCTCTCTCTCTCTCTCTCTCTCTCTCTCTCTCTCTCCCTCTCTCCCTCTCTCCCTGTCTCCCTCTCTCTGTTTTTCTTCTTCTTTCTTTCTTTCTTTCTTTTTCTTTCTTTCTTTCTTTCTTTCTTTCTTTCTTTATCTATTTATCTATTCTTTTATATCGAGGATAATGGAATAAGCGCTCATATGCTTTTAAAAAAAAAATCTAGTCCCCGTGTTTATGAAGTTTTGTAAATGTCATCTGTTCGTATCGGCACACGATGGCCTACTCTTACGAAAAGCAGAACAGGATTTAACGTATGTGCAAGAAGTTCTGCGTGCATTCGCTCACGGGGCCTCGGTTTATAGTCTAATGCGAATGACTTTTGGGGAGGGTGATTTTATTGGGTTTTTTTTAATCTGTTCTTTTATATCTTTTTGAAACTATTCTTTCATTTATTCTTTCATATCGAGGATAATGGAATAAGCACTCATGTCCTTTTTTTTTTTTTTTTACATCCAGCCCCCGTGTGTATGCAGTTTTTTAAATCTTGTCATCTGTTCCCACCGGCACACGATGACCTACTCTTACGAAAAGCGGAACAAGATTTAACCTGTACGCAAGATGTTTTGCGTGTGTTCGCACTCTTGGGCCTCGGTTTAGTGTCTCATTCGAAGGACTTTGTGTGTGTGTGTGTGTGTGTGTGTGTGTGTGTGTGTGTGTGTGTGTGTGTGTGTGTGTGTGTGTGTGTGTGTGTGTGTGTGTGTGTGTGTGTGTGTGTGTGTGTGTCTGTCTGTCTGTCTGTCTGTCTGTGTCTGTGTCTCTGTGTGTGTGTGTGTGTGTGTGTGTGTGTGTGTGTGTGTGTGTGTGTGTGTGTGTGTGCATTCATGGGTATGTGCGTGCCTGCGTGCGTACATATGGGTGTGTGGTTGGGAGTGGTTGCCTGCCGGCCTGGTTTATGTAACCGCCTGTGTACCTGCTTTCCTGCCTGTCTGCCTGTCTATTCACCTGCCTGTGTGTTTACCTGTCCTCCTGTATGCAAGCATGCCTGTTTATGTACCCTCCTGCGTACCTGCCTGCCTGTCTGTCTACTTGTCTGTTTGCCTGCCTGTGTGTCTGTTTTCCTGCATGCATGCTTGTCCGTCTGCCTGCCTGCCTGCCTGCCCGTCTACTTGTCTGCCTGCCTGCCCGCTTGCTTGCCTGCTTGCCTCCCTGTCTGCCTGCCTGTCTGTCTGTCTGTCTGCCTGCTGCCTTCCTGCCTGTCTGCCTGTCTGTCTGCCTGTCTGTCTGCAGCCTGTCTGCCTGCCTGTCTGTCTATCTGCCTGTCTGTCTGTCTGTCAGTCTGTCTGCCTGCCTGTCACCCCTACCTGCCTGCCTACCAACGCGCCTGCCTGTCTTTCTGTCTCTACGTCTCCGTCTCTACCTGTGTATCTTAAATTAACTAGTGTTTGCGTGAGTTATCACCGCGTTGTTCCTTGTTGATGATAGTGACTCGGGGAGTACATGTGTGGTGGTACAGTAGCACGCTTTGACACAGTGAAGGCAAGGTCAGGCACAGCAGGAACACGATAGCGGATAGTATGCTATCGTCTTTCCGTGGTCGAGGGGTTGATTCACTCGTCTGGTTAGCAGAAAATCGATGACTTGAATCCCTGTCCGGAGTTAGATTTTTCCCGATCGACCAAACTGTGAGAGGCTGGCTGGATAGCAGTTGTTGCCTTAAACAATCAAAGGAGGTTTGGGGCGTATCATTTATCACCTACATGTACAAGAACTCAAGGTGTAAACAACTTTTGCCCTTGATAATACTCTGGGGGGAAAGTTTTTTTTTTTTTTTTAATAAATGAACGTGGTGGCTGCCGGTACCACAGAGAATAAACTACAAGATATGTACTCGCTGTTACAAATGTCTCCACAAAACGGCACCCTAATACCCCTGCGAATGCCTTTGTTTGTACACACCTTCTCGTTCCCTCCGCTCGACTGCAAATACTTTGTCCTTAAGAGTACAGAGATTCAACCTATCTACCGTTCGCCGCCGCTCTTTCTCTATTTCTGGTCCATCGATCTGGAATGACCTCCCTCTCTCCCTTCGGCAAAAACCTTCTTATGACACTTTCAAATCCAACCTTAAGACACACGTATTTCAAACCTAAGATTTTCGCCTTCTGTTTCCATCTGTTATCTGTCCCTGACTTCATTATCTGAAATCATGGTATGGTATGGTATGGTATGGTATGGTATGGTGTGGTATGGTATGGTATGGTGTGGTATGGTATGGTATGGTATGGTATGGTATGGTATGGTATGGTATGGTATGGTATGGTGTGGTGTGGTGCGGTGCGGTGCGGTGCGGTGCGGTGTGGTGTGGTGTAGTATGGTATGGTATGGTATGGTATGGTATGGTATGGTATGGTATGGTATGGTATGGTATGGTATGGTATGGTATGGCATGGCGTGGCATGGCGTGGCGTGGCGTGGTATGGTATGGTATGGTATGGTATGGTATGGTATAGTGTGGTGTGGTATGGTGTGGTGTGGTATGGTGTGGTGTGGTGTGGTATGGCGTGGTGTGGTGTGGTGTGGTGTGGTGTGGTGTGGTATGGTATGGTATGGTATGGTATGGTATGGTATGGTATGGTATGGTATGGTATGGTATGGTATGGTATGGTATGGTTATAGTATGGTATGGTATGGTATGTATAGATTAGTATGGTATATATGGTATGGTATGGTATGTATAGTACAGTATGGCATGTATGGTATGGCATGGTATGGGCACATCAATGTCAGGCTGCCGTGAGCCTATAAGCCAGGGAGACCCTGCACTGCTGCTAGATCCCTGTGGTGTTCAGTGGTGCCTGTTGTGAGCAAGTAAATGCAGAACATCACATACTTTGCCACTTACTGACGACAGTACTAGTTCAGTGGCAGAGCCGGATTGAGGGATGGTGACCACCCCACGTCCCTCCATCGACTTTCCCCCACGAACTTCCAGCCTTGAAAGTTCGACACAAACTCTCCACAGGTACAGAGGTGTATTGAGAAACCAAAAGTGGGTCTCAATGAGAATAGAGCAGCCACCAAATCAAAGACAACTTTCTTCTTTTGCATGATGATCTATCACGATGAGAAAGATGTACTGATGTTGCTATGGAAGTGCACTTGCTTTGAGACTACGTGGCAGGGTCCCAGCACTAACCAGGCCCGAGAGATACAGACACCTGCAGCACTGGCATCGCGTCCGTAAAGAGGGTGAAGCGCGACATTGTGGTCCCAATCTTTCCAACCAGCACAGAGAAAACTTACTTTGAGTAGGAGCCGACTGGAGTCAGAAAAAATCCATGTCCCTCTTATGGTATTCGAACCTGCGACCTTCCAGTCTGTAGCTCGAGAGGTAAAAACACTGCGCCAAGAGGTCTGGTTGACTTCATTTAGCACCACCACCACCACCACCACCACCACCACCACCACCACCACCACCACCACCATCATCATCATCATCATCATCATCATCATCATCATCATCATAATCATCATCATCATCACCATCGTCATCGTCATCATCATCATCATCATCATCATCATCATCATCATCATCACCATCACCATCACCATCGTCATCATCATCATCATCAGCAGCAGCAGCAGCAGCAGCAGCAGCAGCAGCAGCACCACCACCACCACCACCACCACCACCACCACCATGATTATCATCATCACCACCACCACCACCACCACCCTCATCATCATCAGCAGCAGCAGCAGCAGCAGCATTATCATCGCTATAGTGGCTCTTGTCCTGTTAAACTCTTCTTCTTATAATCGTTACCCTCCCCTTCTTCATTCTCCTCCTTCAGCTTCTCATCATCCTAATTAATGATAATAATAACAATAATAATAAATTACCTCTATCATCTTAACTATCACTATCAATCACCATTGTGAATATAGCACAAGCAGTAAAAAGGACACGAATACGGAAAGCAGGCACACATACACAGTATCTCACTTTATCATGTGAGTGATACCGACGTGTCTTTTATCACAGGCTATAATTAGCCGACACACCATCAGTCACCACTGTACAAAGCGTACCGTGATGATAAACATTCCAACACTGTTTCTGTCTGACAACTGTAACGGTCCTCTCTATTAGCCTGTGCCTGTGTGTACCTACATGTACTTCTAGCAAGAATGTGCTCAAATGCTTTTGGAATGCTTGAATGCTTTATGAGTGATTAAGAGCTTGTTTTCGTTTGCTTTGCCTGCTTATTTGTTGAGACGTTCTGTCATTCCACTTTGGGGATAACTGTGTTAAGGATCTAGGTGAGTAAATGACTGAAAGTAGGATGACAAATAATAATAAGAAAGAAAGTCACACGACAATAGCAGAAACCACGGCAACATGAAGAAAAAAACAAACAATAACCACACTCAGACAACTATAGCAGCAACAAAAAAACATTCACACACACACACACGCACCACACACACACACACACACACACACACACACACACACACACACACACACACACACACACACAACACACACACACACACACACACACACACACACACACACACACACACACACACACACACACACACACACACACACACACACACACACACACACACACACACAAAACACACCATTATGTGCTTGTAGCAAGAAAATTATCA
>JASPKP010000047.1:125000-130905 GCA_030674155.1 Stramonita haemastoma | reverse complement strand
TGTCTGTCGCTGTCTGTGTCTGTCGGTCTGTCCCCTCACTCTTTGTGTTCTCTGACTGTCTGTCTGTTTTTCCCTCTCTTCATGCCTATTGCAGGACTAGTTGGCTTGTAGGTTTTTATTTTAACAATCATCAAATTTTCAATTTCATATCACTTCAATTTTTTTTTGCGTAATAATTATATTCATCTTAATAAATAGCATTCGTGTTAGCATTATCTATTTAGATGTTTATTTTGTTTTCCCCAATCAAGTATTAAGGTGAGACACGGGGTCGAAAAGTGGCCAAAAGCATGTTTTTTTTAGAATAAAAAATTAATTTTAGAATAAAAAATTGCTGGATACATTTCTGGAGATTTCCCTGGGTGAAATTTCAAGAATTCAGACCATAAATATGTCTGAAGAAACAGGTTTTACTATACTTGTTATATATAAAAAGGTTTAGAAGTTTGAAATATTGAGTTTTGGTGGCCATATTGGATTGGATTTACATGGCAACAGTGCAGAAAACTGAGTGATTCTTTGATTTTTATGCTTTACAAGTGATGCCCTTTCAAGATATGGCATAACTTTTAACATGGGCTTGTAAACAAAATTTCATCAGTTTCGACCCCCATGTCCCACCTTAAATACATGGATCAGACACTAGCTCTGTCTCATCCTGCAGACCGTTCATTTTCTTGGCAGTTTTACAGTTTAACAGACGTTGTGTAGCGCATATGGACAAGTCTGTGTGTGGCAGTAGTTCATGTTGAAACTGAAACCATCATATCAAGTGTGGAGGACTATAGTACATGATTCAGAAATATTCAAGCGAAGCCTTAAAACAACATGAAACTATGTTTTAATGCCGTCATAACTCTTAAGATGTTGCACGATCTGGATAGAGAATCGTCTAAATCAGCATACAAGTGCTGTAAGTTGAGTTACGATAGTTGTATTCTGAGCCATTTTCTCTGCACATTAGTTGTAAGTCGACATACAACAGTTTTATTTCCAGATTTTATCAAAGAAATTAACGCCCTTTCAAATATTTCATGAAAGAACTGCAATTCTCGCCAAAAAAAAAAATCAACCAGTGATTTATCAATGCATAATAGCGCCCCGTGGAAAATTTCGACACAATTTGAGGAAAAATGTCTGAAATAATAAGTTTCTTCCTTCTCCTGAAAAAATTGCATTTTTCGAGCTACGACAGTAGTATTTCCGGGCGGCAAATGCACTTTTTTCCTTCTCCTGTAAAATTGCATTTTTCGAGTTACGACAGTAGTATTTCTGGGCGGTGAATTCACTCTTTGAGGATCCTCGCTAGGATACAACGATACCTGTAGTTTTGTACCTTCCCTTTGACTGCTATGCTATGAATTCTCTAGTTTGGAATAGGCAATAGCGTTATCTTAATCGCCTACAGAGGTAAGCACAAATACTGAGGTATAAACAGCAGTTCATTTTTCATGACAAAGCAGGATCTTGCACCAATTCAAGTCTTTTATCTCTCTCTCTCTGTCCAATACAATATCATCAAGCTAATAAAAACACCTCCTAAAGCAGTTCTCTATTCTCTCCACTACATATCATCAGCTAATAACACACTCTAAAGCAGTCTCTCTCTCACCATACAATATCATAAAGGTAATAAACACACCTCCTAAAGCAGTCTTCTCTCTCTCCACTACAATATCATAAAGGTAATAAACACACCTCCTAAAGCAGTCTTCTCTCTCTCCACTACAATATCATAAAGGTAATAAACAACCTCCTAAAGCAGTCTTCTCTCTCTCCACTACAATATCATCAAGTAATAAACACACCTCCTAAAGCAGTCTTCTCTCTCTCCACTACAATATCATCAAGCTAATAAACACACCTCCTAAAGCAGTCTTCTCTCTCTCCACTACAATATCATCAAGCTAATTAACGCGAGCCTGTATCCACCAACCTGTTACGTGCCTCGAACTAGCTAAGGCTAGTCACTCATCTGCAAGGGGGAAGTAACTCAAGGTCGAGCCTGTAACACAAAACTAAAGAATTGAAAACACACATTTTATGTCCATCATTGTCAGCATCCCATCTCTACATATCATCATGTCCATCATCATATTTTTATGTCCCTACACATTTGTGACGCTCCACCGTGAAATGGGGGTGAGGTGGTCAAATTTTGAGATTTTTTTTTTATTGATTACAAAATTATAGCACTTATTCTACCCTGTAGTGAAATATCAAGGCATAATTTTGTTTCCTTTTTTGTTTTTAAAAAAGTGTTTTGAAAATAGCGAAGCACTCATTGTGACCAGCTATTACTATGCTTAACCTGTCAATTTCTCATTTTGACATTTCCTGCAGTCTTATCATTTCATTTCAAGTTGTAATAATTTTTGATAGAATTGTCCGATTTTCAACCAGTTTTTTTGTTTTGTACAGCCATTTCATTGTAAATTAAGGTGAGACACCGGTCCAAAAGTGGCCCAAAACATGTTTTTTTAGAAATAAAAATTGCTGGATGCATTAATGAAGATTTCCCTGTGTAAAATTTCAAGAATTCAGACCATAAAATATGTCTGTAGAAACAGGTTACTGATACTTGTTATAGATAAAAAGGCTTAGGATTTTGAAATATTAAGTTTTGGTGGCCATATTGGATTGTTTCTATGGCAACAAAGCAGAAAACGGAGTAAATCTTTTATTTTTATGCTTTACAAGTGTTGTCCTTTCAATATGGCATAACTTTTAACATGGGCTTGTAAACAAAATTTCATCAGTTTCGACCCCAGTGTCCCACCTTAATAACATGTCAATAACTAAAAATTGGCCTCTGGTGCAATGCAACTGTTATGTGGTGGAGCGTCACATTTATAAATATTTAAACATCAAAAATTGGAAAAAGAGAAAACATTAAAGACAGCACAACATTCACTCACACATTCATACTAGCTTCAGGGTGTTCTGTGAGGCCAACTACTACCTACTCCTAAACTTCTAAAATTTTGTCCTCAAAGCAATCCAGTCCAAAAAGTAATTACTCTAATCTCTACCTACCTAATGCAAATAATGTTGATAATCCAAAAGGGAAAGAAACCGATGTGGTGTTGCTGCTGTAAAACTGATCACAAGAAAAAGTCCTTTTTCCGTTTGACTTTTAAATCATCCTATACTTTTCATATCCCCGAAGTAGGAATGCAGCTACCTTAATGGTGGGTGAACCGCTGCATAGAGAATGTCACCACAGGTCAACCTTGGAGAACAGTACTAAGGAATGGGGGGGGCAGTATTACAGCAGCAGCAACACACCCGTTTTCTTTCCAGTCGGGTCTCCCATGTAATTTTGTTTCACTTTAACATTAACTAAGCTGTGGCAGGCCAAACCAAATGATAGGAGAAGAGCAACTAAGGTTATGAAAAAAGAATAATGTCAAAAACCTAAAAATAACACAAACTGAAAACTGCAAAATGATAAAAATAGCAAAATAAAATACGGAGAAAACAAAAGGAAAAAGTGACCAGAAATAAAAGCATGTAAATCAAAAATAAGACCAAAAAAAAGAAAGCTAAGAAAAAAATAAGGAGAGAAAAAACAGACTGAAAATAAACCAAATGAAAATGAAACTAAAGAAA
This sequence comes from Stramonita haemastoma, assembly GCA_030674155.1. Taxonomy (NCBI): domain Eukaryota; kingdom Metazoa; phylum Mollusca; class Gastropoda; order Neogastropoda; family Muricidae; genus Stramonita; species Stramonita haemastoma. The sequence goes on along the minus strand of JASPKP010000047.1, from coordinate 127,293 downwards.
ACTGAACAAAAAAGCAGCAGCAGCAGACCAGGACACCAGCCTGGCCCTCCAGCACCTGCCTGTATCATCTTCATCATCATACATCATCATCATCTTCTTCTCTCATCTTCATCAATCTTCTTCTTCATCTTCATATCATCTTCATTCATCATTCATCATCTTCTTCATCTATCATCATCACTTCTATCTCATCTTCTATCATCTTCATCATCTCTCTTCATCATCTCTCATCATCATCATCTTCTCATCATCATTCTTCTCATCTCATCTCATCATCTTCATCATCATCATCATCATCATCTCTCATCATCATCATCATTCATCTCATCATCATCTTCTCTCATCATCATCTTCCATCTTCATCATCATCATCCTTCATCATCATCTGCTCTTCTTTAATCTCATCTAGCGATATATAGCCTAGCCAACCAAATCTGCCTGTGCTTTACTCTCCTAGCGCATAAAGCCTAGCCAACCAAAGTCTGCCTGTGGCTTTAACCCTCCTAGCCGATAAAGCCTAGGCCAACCAAAGTCTGCCTGTGGCTTTAACCCTCCTAGCCGATATAGCCTAGGCCAACCAAAGTCTGCCTGTGGCTTTAACCCTCCTAGCGATATAGCCTAGGCCAACCAAAGTCTGCCTGTGGCTTTAACCCTCCTAGCGCGATATAGCCTAGGCCAACCAAAGTCTGCCTGTGGCTTTAACCTCCTAGCACGATATAGCCTAGGCCAACCAAAGTCTGCCTGTGGCTTTAACCCTCCTAGCGCGATATAGCCTAGGCCAACCAAAGTCTGCCTGTGGCTTTAACCTCCTAGCATGATATAGCCTAGGCCAACCAAAGTCTGCCTGTGGCTTTAACCCTCCTAGCGCGATATAGCCTAGGCCAACCAAAGTCTGCCTGTGGCTTTAACCCTCCTAGCGCGATATAGCCTAGGCCAACCAAAGTCTGCTTGTGGCTTTAACCCTCCTAGCACGATATAGCCTAGGCCAACCAAAGTCTGCCTGTGGCTTTAACCCTCCTAGTGCGATAAAGCCTAGGCCAACCAAAGTCTGCCTGTGGCTTTAACCCTCCTAGCGCGATATAGCCTAGGCCAACCAAAGTCTGCCTGTGGCTTTAACCCTCCTAGTGCGATAAAGCCTAGGCCAACCAAAGTCTGCCTGTGGCTTTAACCCTCCTGGCGCGATGTAGCCTAGGCCAACCAAAGTCTGCCTGTGGCTTTAACCCTCCTAGTGCCATATAGCCTAGGCCAACCAAAGTCTGCCTGTGGCTTTAACCCTCCTAGCGCGATGTAGCCTAGGCCAACATAAGTCTGCCTGTGGCTTTAACTTTCCTAGAGCGATATAGGCACTGGCAGGTCTGCACTTGAAGCTGACCTGGGAGATCATAAAATGTCCCCACCCTTAATTCACCAGAAGCTGCTGAGATTTGAACCCATGACTTCATGGACCAATGGGATCAAGTCGAACGGTCCTACCCACTCGGCTATAGCGTCTGTCACCGAGTGGTGAAGGCCGACTTTAATCCCATGGGTCCATGAAGTTGTGGGTTTGAATCCTGGAGGCAGCATCGGGTGAGTTAAGTGTGGGGGGGGGGAGCTGACATCGTTGCCCACTCCACTCCCCCCAAAAGTCCCTAGGATGAATGAAACTATAAACTGAGGTCCTCTGGAGCTGACATCATTGCCCACTCCACTCCCCCCAAAAGTCCCTAGGATGAATGAGACTATAAACTGAGGTCCTCTGGAGCTGACATCATTGCCCACTCCACTCCCCCCGAAAGTCCCTAGGATGAATGAGACTATAAACTGAGGTCCTCTGGAGCTGACATCATTGCCCACTCCACTCCCCCCGAAAGTCCCTAGGATGAATGAGACTATAAACTGAGGTCCTCTGGAGCTGACATCATTGCCCACTCCATTTCCCCCGAAAGTCCCTAGGATGAATGAGACTATAAACTGAGGTCCTCTGGAGCTGACATCATTGCCCACTCCACTCCCCCCAAAAGTCCCTAGGATGAATGAGACTATAAACTGAGGTCCTCTGGAGCTGACATCATTGCCCACTCCACTCCCCCCGAAAGTCCCTAGGATGAATGAGAGACTATAAACTGAGGTCCTCTGGAGCTGACATCGTTGCCCACTCCACTCCCCCGAAAATCCCTAGGATGAATGAGACTATAAACTGAGGTCCTCTGGAGCTGACATCATTGCCCACTCCACTCCCCCCGAAAGTCCCTAGGATGAATGAGACTATAAACTGAGGTCCTCTGGAGCTGACATCATTGCCCACTTCACT
>JASPKP010000047.1:117500-122500 GCA_030674155.1 Stramonita haemastoma | reverse complement strand
TATGTGCACATTATGGGTTTATAAGTTTTATGTGTATGTTAGTGTTGTTCAAAGCTGTGGCTAAAGAAATTGCAGAATAAGGATGATGAGTTTTCAGAGTCTTATTTTGGCTAGGGGAAGAGACGAGGGTTTTGTGCATGTTCACATTATCTTAAACCTTGGGATTAATTTTCGATATCTACAATATTGCCTCATTTACTGTGCAAATTCTATAGCAAGTATTCATCTGAAACCTTGCAAGTAGATGCAAAAGTGGCTTCTGAGAAATGCAATTATTAAAAAAAAAATGTGGTCTCTCAAGGTTTTAATTTTAAGCATGGTTAGATTTGGTAATGTAAATTTGTTGATTTGAAGTAAAATCCATGTTTGTCTTGTCTATACCTATGTCAATTTACATATCCAAATTTCTGTCCATGGTACCTTTCTATTCATATCCTTTGCCTTTGTAATAATCTCAGTCTTAACATTCCATACATTAGCTAATTGTAGATGAGAAGATGTACCTGTTTTTCACAAAATACTTTTTTTTTTAAATCATAAAAAAATATCAACCATGATATTCACTGTTAAAGCTTAATATTCTAGCTCTAAAAAATGTTTTTTCTTTATGTGTAAAATTTTATTGCAAAATCTTCTGTAGAACCCGAGATACAATCATCAGCCAAAATGAGCGCCGAGGGCCAGGGGTAGTTGCCCATTAAAAATAATATAAGTGTAACATTTGAGAAAATTCTTATATGACCACAAACCTTTGTAAGTATGCATTTCTTTGTGTACTCAATCAGCATGTAGAGTTTCATAAAGATTGAACATTGGTTGCTAAGGAAAATTTAACATTGAAATTGTGATTCCGTTTTTCTCCATTTTCTCAAATGGCCCCTTTCAGGTAAACCCCCTTATAACCCCATATCTCAAAAACTGATCATTCGATTTGGATGGGGTTTTCACCAGTAGAAAGAGCATTCAAAGTACATCTAGGATCATATAAAATATGCAACCAGCCGGATGATAGGAAGCAACTCTTTATGTGCTGGAAGGTCACATATTATATGTTTTCTTATTTGACTACCTACTAAGTAAGATAATAATCCCATGGAGATGTTGCATGTCTGCTCACATGTGAGCGATGCAGACGCAGACGTTTCTTCATAAAGGCCAAAGCCCCTTAGAAAGGGATAAACATCATGATCACATCATGACATAGAATGCATAAGTACAAAAAATGCTGCTCACTTTAACCTGTAGCGCTGTAATACGGCAGCGGTACTAGGTGCTATGCTGGCTGAATTAACAGCAGCCATTGTTTGATATGCAGTAGGGTGGTCAAACAAACTCCTGATATTTTGATAGTAATACTAAACTAAGTGTGAAAGTTGTAAAATCACTGGAAAGCATTAGATAACAACTTTTAAAAGAGTGAAAATTTTATAGCAGCATGTAGTGTTTATGATAATGTAAAAAATAAATAAAGTTAAAAAACAGCGCGTGCACTACCAATCACTGTTGCGATGTCGGTGACCCAGATTGATTTTACACGAATATGCAATGTTGTTGCGGTGCAAAAAATGTCATGATTCGATAAATACTGTCCTCTTGACATATGTTTTGAAAAATAAAGAGCTTCCGTGGCTTAATCGGTCGTCAAATACTCGGAAAAGTCCAGCGAAATGATCGACGCGATCGCGATCGTCATGGCGGTGAACACTTATTTCGTGCGAACTGGCGGCGTTCTATGACGAAAATACGACAATCGCTTGATTTCGTGTGATGCAAAGTACTCGACAGCATATAGAAATGACTTAAAAACAGTTATTTCGAAGCCGTGTTGCGTTTAAAATAAAGTAAAACAATGTATGACATCGAAATCGCCCGGTAGCTATGAAGTGCTTTGGACAAAACTTAGCGCCGCTCGATTCAGTCCGATCGCGATCAATTTTTCCGAAGTTTTTTAAAAATATTTCACAATCCTTACCTTATCGTCTCTATTATCGTTTAATTCAACCAAATCCAGCCTCTAAAACTCCTCATCGCCGTCAATATCGTAAAAAAACTCGAAAAATACTTCGAGTGATACGAGCGCAAACACTTTGCCGCCATTTTGTTTTCAGGCGATCGACGTTCGTCCAAAAAAAATAAAAAATACACCTCTAAACCAATCAGAATCCTCGTTGCTTGCGACTGCGGACGACCTTCACCCATTTCTGCGGCCCTACAATGGCCTTCACGTTCATTGGATGACCTTTGAAAGCGAAAGAAAGCCTTCAATTACGATCACCTACGTCATCGCGGAATATTCCGGGAGCCGCCAGAAAGCATTACTACGTCACTCCGGAGTAATCCGGGAACAGCGCTACTAGGGTTAATACTGTACTTCTAATTGTAAATGCTTTCTGAAGATACAATGCTAAATGTCTTAGAGTTGTATTGTTTGTTGCAGTCAGAAGCAATATCAGTTTAAACAAGCAAGGTTGAGAATAGTATTTAAATGGAATAAACTGTTTTTTGAGATCACTTAATCCAGGATATGAAAGAACAAAATGCACTTCATTCTCTTGTGACTCAAGGCATAATGGACAAGTCAAATTACAATCATCTACTTTTCTATAACGAAAACGATGAACAAAAATATCAGAAATGAAGATTGCGAGAGAGAGAGATGGAGAGAGAGAGAGAGAGACAGAGGACAGAGACAGAGAGAGAGACAGAGACAGAGAGAGACAGAGACAGAGAGAGAGACAGAGAGACAGAGACAGAGAGTAGAGTAGATTAGATTTATTCTTCTATATCGAGGATAATGGAAAAAGCACTCTTGTGCTTTTTTACATCCAGTCCCCGTGTGTATGCCGTTTTGTAAATGTCATCTGTTCCCACCGGCACATGATGGCCTACTCTTACGAAAAGCGGAACAGGATTTAACGTGTGCGCAAGATGTTCTGCGTGCGTTCGCACACGGGGCCTCGGTTTAAAGTCTCATCCGAAGGACTTTTGGGGAGAGTGGAGTCAGTACTGATGTTAACTCGAGGAGAAAAATCTCCTCGACGGACTGGAACCCGGGTCGTCAAATTGCCAGCACAATGTTCTGACCACTAGGCTATCCATCCTCAGAGAGAGAGAGAGAGAGAGGAGGAGAGAGAGAGAGAGAGAGAGAGAGAGAGAGAGAGAGAGAGAGAAGAGAGAGAGAGAGAGAGAGAGTAGAGAGAGAGAGAGGAGAGAGAGAGAGAGAGTGAGAGAGAGAGAGAGAGAGAGAGAGAGAGAAGAGAAGAGAGAGGTGAGAGAGAGAGAGAGAGAAAGAGAGAGAGAGGTGTGAGAGAGAGAGAGAGAGAGAGAGAGAGAGAGAGAGAGAAGAGAAGAGAGAGAGGTGTGAGAGAGAGAGAGAGAGAGAGGTGAGAGAGAGAGAGAGAGGTGAGAGAGAGAGAGAGAGGTGAGAGAGAGAGAGAGAGGTGAGAGAGAGGAGAGGAGAGAGAGGTGAGAGAGAGAGAGGTGAGAGAGAGAGAGAGAGGTGAGGAGAGAGAGAGAGAGAGAGAGAGGTGAGAGAGAAGGAGGGGGGAGAAGAGGAGGAAGAGCAAGGCAAGGCGAGGCAAGGCAAATTCTTTTATTGAGGATGATAAGCACTCATACGCTTTTTTACATCCAGTCCCTGCCCTTTTCAGGGATAACATCAAGATAAAAAGATACCAAACAATAAAACTATATGCAGTACCAAACAACATACAAGAAATAAGGACACTATATATAATAAGGTAATAAAAATGCACTCATTCAGAAGACGAAAATCAAAAGTCACAATAAAATTATTTTGATTATTAAAGAAGAAATAAACAACAAAAAACCACTGATGGATAAAGAGCAAGCAAGAGAACATAATGAATAAACAACTGAAAACATCAATCCACCACCATCTGTCAAAAGTTATACAAGTCATATAAATCATACATTTGGATAAAAGGGGAAAAAATAACTAATATCCTTATTGGAGGGGGGGGGGGGGGGGGGGGGAAAATACTACCAATAAAAAAAATACAAAAAAACATCCCAGATGTTTAAAAGAATTAGCATAACATTTTTATAAATTGGATAATGATTTACACACACTCACATATACACAGACAGAAAACATTTACACACACACACATATTACACACACACACACACACATATAATTACACACACACACACATATTACACACACACACACACACACACACACACACACACACACACACACAACATACACACAGTGGTAGAGAGGGGGGGGGAGGGTGGAGAGGGGGAATGTGGTTTGCTATTTGTAATGCATCCAGTGGTTTAGAAGGTGATTTTTGAAGGTTGTTAATAATTGGTGCTCTTTAATTGAATCAGGAAGGGAGTTCCACAGCGTAGGGCCTGAGTATAGTAAACTAGATTTGAACAAGTCTATTCTTGGGATTGGGACACTTGGCTTTTCCGTATTTCTGGAATGATTTATTGGGAATTTATCTTTTTAGGGTGTGGGGACATTTCCTGTCATTATCTTAAACATCATGATGCCTTCGTTATATTTTAGTCGTTGGTGTAGGGAATGAATATTTAACTGAGTATAGTCCACTTCTATCACGGTTGTTTTCTTCAAAAGGAGCAGTTTAAGACCACGTTTATACAGGCTAAGTAATGGTTTCATGGTATTTGCACTGGCAGAATCCCACAGGGTTGCTGCATAGTCTATTGAGGATTGTATATAAGCTTGAAAGAACAGTTTCCTTGAATGAAAGTCAAGAAAGTGTTTAATTTTAGTCAACTGGTAAACTTTTTGGGACAAGTATTTGCATAGATGAGATATGAGGTAGAACCAGCTGAGATTTTCATCGATTGTCACTCCTAGAACTTGGTGGTGAGAGGTTTGTTCAATTGCTTCCTTTTTGATGGCAATTGAAAACAGTTTATGTGATAAATTTTGTCGCTTTTGTCTGGTGGTGATAAGCAGAGAGAGAGAGAGAGAGAGAGAGAGAGAGAGAGAGAGAGAG